>JABUQX010070313.1:0-15000 GCA_015478945.1 Trachelipus rathkii | reverse complement strand
TAATGTAAATTCACAAGACCTACATAACCAAATTTTAAAAAAAAAATGGAAAGGTAGTCTATGTTTCAAAATCTGCTCTAGTCCAATCAGATAGCAGCACAAATTTGACCAGTTGAAGTGGGAAGGCTATTACAATGCATCTAATATAACGTACTGCTTCGCAAAAAAATAAAGAAAAATGATACTTTTTTTTTGGTTTTAACCCACCCTTCATTTTCAACACAAACACACATACCCACAGATACCCCGCACAAACTCTTAATCGATCAAATTATATGTATATAGGAAAGGCCGAAATCATACCGTTATATAATAATAAAAAGTAATGCTTACAAATTCGATTGGAAAAGTTGGCAATAACAGAAAGCCTTGAAAATTTCTTAATACTCTATTATACGCTACTATTATGGTGGTAATAATAATAATAATAATAATAATAATAATAATAATAATAATAATAATAATAATAATAATAATAATAATAATAATAATAATAATATGCTAAGGCTCAATTATTATTATCACTGATTTTCTTTGTAGTGAAAAAAAAAATTTATTATAATTATAAATGATACTTAAAATTAATCGACGACAATATAACTAATATCTTCAATAATAATAATAATAATAATAATAATAATAATAATAATAATAATAATAATAATAATAATAATAATAATTAGTTTTAAGCTCTTCAACATTTGTAACTTGTTAAAATCACTCACTAGGTAAAACTATTGCTTTGATAGTTTCAAAAATTTCACAAAAGATCACTTTCTCGGTAAATTTGAATTTGGAGGAAGGGTCGATGACTTCTGTGGTAAAAACATTTTGTACGATGACGTGCTTTCCCTGAAAAAATAAAAAAAAATAAAAAATATAATAATGTTATAAATAATAATTTTTGTTTTGGGTCTGTACTGGTGGAGTAAATCTACACTGAAAATCGACGATTGAGTGTTTTATAACTTATGGCGACATTTTAGTTCCGGCAAAAATATAAAGGTAGCATCGGATCGGAAGAGTAGATATTCATTTAAAAAGTAGAAAAGCGGATCACCATAGGGGACAGAATGGAGTGCATGAAAGTAGTTCGCTCCTTCGTAGTTTCTCCAAGCAAGACATCCTATCAGAAAATGAACTGATAGAAGTGTATAGTCTGGGAAGAACAGAAAAGATAAGAGGATTTTCCTCCGACATCAGACACCCATTGGTAGCATTTTTGTAATCGATTCAGAGTCGTGTTAGGGTCACCACACAATGGCTACTCAGGTGTCATGGAAAATAATAACTTTAAATGAGATTTTACCAAACTACGCTTAGCACCACGCACGTCTTTCCTTCAACAAAATTGCCAGCATATTTAAAACCACTTTTGAGGAGCGTAGTAGTTAGAAGTCGGGAGCAGTTCCCATTGGAGCACTTTACGAAGCTTATTTTTTGATAAATTTTCGAGATGTAGCAGACGGAATTGTTGTTAGGCCTGCTAGCTCATTTCCTGCAATCCCCACGTGAGGGGGGGTAAACGGTAGAACTATAGACCATTTCGAATATGAAGTCGGCAAGAATAGTGCTGGATTAAAGAAGCTAAGGGGTTAATGAAACATCTATCCTTAATAGAGAAAAGTGCGTTTTAGTCTGAAAAATAGTGAATAAATAAACTGTGATGAGAACAAGTGTCCTAGAGAAAGCAAGAGAGAGCGCTTTTTTTTCACAGTTAACCAAAACTCACGGGCTGGGCCCTTTTCAAGAAGGGGCAGAGGATAAAACAGGAAAACCCACCCAATCCCTAGCTTAACGCAAATCTCTCAGAGCAGCAGGACGTGCGGCCTAAAAAGGGAGAAGATTAAATAGTTGAGAAAAACAGAAAGGCAAAAAAGTTCACAAACAGAAAGAACTGGAAAGAAAGAGCACCACAAAACGAACAAGTCTCGAGAGTTTTTCAATACTCAACGCAATAATCATGCAGAGAGCACATGCACCCTCTTGATACAGAGGCGAAGCAAGTGTGGTGGAATACACGAGTACAAACTCCACCCGAGCACTGCAGCTGATAGACATAGAAAAAGAGATTATGCTGCCAACATACCTTCGCAAGAGATAGAAGTACCAAGGAAAGTATTTATAAAAAAGACAGTTTATAGTCTCTACTTTAGACTCAACCCTTATCCAATAGAAAGGTGGAGCCGGAGCCCCCCATGATGATGAGCTAACAGATACTCCATACAAGGCGAAATAACGGCCTATAATATAACTGAGTAACTGATTCAGAGGACAAAAATATCCCAGCAACTTAACAGAACTCCCAGCTTCACTAATGATGATCACAATTAGCATGCAATGAAATTAAAACAATTTGTTAGTATTATTTGATACAAGAATGTTAGTTATTCACAGTGAGACTAGAGCCTCGAAGAAAATAGAAAATGAGTTGTTTTGACAGGAATGTAAAAGAATTTTTTATTTAAAGTGAAATTTTATGTTACGGTGACCCCCCCGGAAAATCCCATCCAGATCGCCCAAGAACTAGATCGCGAAAGCTGAGAACGAGAGGCGACTCAGATAAGCAAAAAAGGCAGATTCTAACATGAGATAGACAGAGATGGGTTAGATCATCGCAAAAGAATGAAACATAGTAGAATACAGGATGAAAATTAGAAAAATGTTGGGAATCAGACAGAACCCTGAGGAACACCACAACTTTTTACATTTTTAGTGAATGAGCGTTAACCATCTACGCATGCTTGATAAATAGAGCGAATCGAGAAGAAAACTAGACATGAGTAAAGTTAAAGAGGAGAGGGAAACCAAAGGAAGGGGAAGCTTCGATGAGCAGCACCGTGCCAATACCCGGTCAAAAGCAATTGGAAATATACAGGTTTACACGAAGTGTTCCCCATAGTCCCATAAGGCAAGAGGACCATACAAAGTCAGTCTAGATAGCGCGATAAGTATGTCACCAGTACCATCGAACGTCCGAAAGCCTACTGATGACTAAAGAAAGGAATGAGACTCCAGCATGATCCAGGAAATGAGAGTAAGAAGAGTTTCAAAGACATAATAGAACACAAAAATAGATAATGACATATTTTATGAAGCAATCAGAACGGCGTAACCTTATTTTCGGATCAGTTGAACATAGACGCAGCTTCCAGGCACGTAGAAAAATTAGTTTATAGGGATACATAGAGAGTAAGGTTGAACAGAGACACGGCCGCTCAGAAGCACACCCCCAAAAAAACACGGTAGTATTGCCATCCGGGCCCACTAGCCTTCCTCCGTTATCATTATATCTCAGATCTTATGCACACGAATCATGTTTGATCACAGACGTAAAGACAATGGAAAACTGAGAGAGGTAGTATGAGAGAGGGATGCCAGAACTTCGCTACCAGCTATAATTAATGAAAAAACGGTGCCGAAGAATTGCCTTTCCAGAAAGGAGATTAGCTACAGAAACTCAAGCAAAATAAGGAGGAACAGGCAGCATATTAACAAAAAGTTGCCTAGAGACGTTTGGGCAAGAGGCATAAATTTATATACAGAGAGACACACAAGCAAGAGTTGCCGCACTTTCTTTTAATAGAACAGCGCAGACTTAGCCTGAATCAGAAATAGTAAACCCATGACAACATCCGAGCAGAATGAAAAATCCAGTAAGATGATAGAGAGAACGAGTTATATTCTACTGCCCGAATACGCAAATGTTAAAACTCTCCACTGAATCGCGCGGCAGAACAGCTCCAATCGAACCATGGATTTGAGCGAAGAAAAAGATATTAGTTGCAAATGAATGAATCATCTCATCCACATCGAGATTACGGCCACTACCTTTTCACAGCTTACCAGAAAGTATACCCCCGAGCAAAAGAAGGATTTCAATTCCAAGAAGTTAGCAAGAAAAACGGACCGCAAGCCCCCAATTAGCCGACTTAAAGACTGCCAGAATTTATGTTGAAGATATGGTGGCAGAGCTGACTGAGAGAAAAAGTATTAATAATAAAAGAGATATTAAGCATTGTGGTTCAGACGTTACCAATAGGGAGAAAGATGTGATTATTTACAACGAGAAAGATAGTGGTGCAACATAAGTCGAGTATCGATGATATCAAGAATTGGTTAGCTCGATCTTGGAGAATGTGTAAGGTTCCTTATTTAACTGCTTCCAGAATCTTGACGCAATACGATGTTTACGCCCCCTCCCCACATACATCCAGTAGTGAGAGAGAGCCCAACCCTCAGTGTGGGATACGTTCAAATCCCACATAACATAGAGGACTCGGAATTATGGATGGAAAGAAATAAACAGTCTCATGAGAATAGCTAAGCATTATTCAAAAAGAACGGTTAAATCATATCCATTAGGGAGAAAAGCAGTAGCGAAAACAAGATAATGATAGTAGTAGGAGAAAGATTTTTAAGACATAGAACATCGAAGTTAGGAGATTCAAGATTCTCGACACGTGTTACAGGAGTGTTTATGTTTATATATGCTACTAGCTCTACCATAAATATAGACGAGTAGGATAGTAGGTATGAGAAGATGCGATCAGGAAACACAGCAGGTATCCCTAGTGCTCATTTCGTGTTGAATCATCGTTATACAGATAACAAGTCCGCTCGAGTTGTAAAGTGGGAAGAGAAGTAGACTTAAGGTAAGAAGGGTGGCTGTCTGATTTTGACAATGACCATGATATCTTACCTATCTGTGGAGTTGGATATAACCACAACTTATTAAAATCGTTAAATGAGTAAGGCAGAACAGAACAGAGTGGGATTGGATATATTTGAAAACATCAAAAAACTACTGATAGTTGCCAAATAGAGAAAAGTGGCTGAAAAACTACAATATCAAGAATAGAAGTTATAACTTGAGGGTGTAGTGGGTCCCATGTTGACGTAAAGGAGAACATTTGTCATCACCTTCAATTTTTCCTTCGGAAAACGGGAAAAGATCGAAAGGCTTTGGTCGAATGCGAAGAACCTTATTTAAGATGAAGTCCAACAGATGTAAGTAGGATATGGAAGTCTATTCAAACAAGAACCAATCTCGAACCCACCAAAGTGCGAACTGAATGCTTTTCTTTGTGTCCAGGAAGATGCAAGTAAGGTGACGAAGATGATCCAATAGTAACTTGCTTTCAAGTGCTGTGTATAGGGAAAATATGAGTCGTTAAATCAAAATCCTACCAAGAAACTTATCCAGTGGTTCAACCTTGATGGATGGGGCCTGTAGAGTACCAGTGGTGTAGTCCTCTCGACTGCCCAGTCAACTTCTCCGGAGAAAACAACACTGTCTTTGTTTTATGTATTAAAAACAGAAAACTCAGAATGTCAAAGATTAGTAGTCTAAAAAGTTTCTAAGTTTCTGATGACGTACCATATATACGAAAGTTTGGCTCCAGAGATTTATTTTGCAAGATCATTGACATAGGGGCAACATAGAACCACGATTGAGATTTTATATACACGTTAGTAAATTACAGCGCGAAGAGTATGTTGCTATGGGCGTCCCTTCATTCCTAAGAAATATCCTAGCCTAGATAAAACAGAGTTTCATCACATCTGGAAGGATCCGTAGGTCATCAAGATCAGGAAAAGGGGAAAAGTTAGCCTCTCTGGCCCAGAGCATGAAGTTTTTGCAGTACCCCAAGTCTACAGTCAGTACGACTTCTCAAGGTCAAAGGCTATTGCTAAGACCTTTCTGTTAAGAAAACCTCTTGAATATCATGATCTAAAAATTATATACATTTATCTTTTTAAGCTGAAATATTAAAATCTCCTTAAGACATTACTTCTCCTTTATTAATTATTATTATAAATAAAAAATTTAGTATATGACCCGTTTCTTAGATCAGTTTGATCTCATGATTAACCAATAATTTGCTTGTCTGTAATCAAATCATAAGTTAATTGTTTTTTCTCTCAGGAAAATTACAATCTATAATGAATAATAATTTTATAACCAAACAATTAACTATGTTGATAATAATAATTAGTAGGGTAGTTTGAAATCGATTTAACAATAATAGATATTTTTAGGGAAGAAAAATAAAAATTTTAAAATATATGTAAATAAAAATAGTATGTGGATAAAATCATTATTATTAAATAAATTTTAACATAAATATACAAATAAAAAATATCATCTTACCTTGGAGACACTTTTGCTCCATCTGAGTGAACACTTTGGTTAGCTTTATATCCTGATTTTTTTATTTTTTTCGAAAGCCTCAAAACCCAATGCTGAAAAACAATATACCCATTTGAATAAAGTTAATCATTTATCAAAAACGTAAATTTTATTGAAATTGGGCTATATATATCCAAATTAAACTATTTTTGAACATACATGTTACAAAAAAAATCAATAAAATACTGAATCAAGATATCAAATTTTAATACTAGTGATAAAATTAAGAATTTATTATTTATTCTTTCATCAGTGTGATGATTATATATAAAATCTTTCAAAATCACATATTCAAAAATCTTTTCACTGGTCTTTATGCTGACAATATTCTCTATTTTTCAAGTTCATCCTTTCTTTTCCTCCAAGTTCTCCAAACAAAATCATTTAATATTCCCTTTACCATTATAGATTCTCTAAAGTCTAAACTAATATTTCTTTTCCACAGAAACCTCCCCCTTTCACGATACGCCTTTTAACACGCGTTCCATTTCTACACTTCTAAATTTACTTTATTTAATTAATACCACTACCCTGCTCTTTCGCCCTTTTATACACAATGATCATAATCTTTATCACATCCCTTACAGTCTTTCAATCTTTCAATCTTAACCCATGTGTTCCAAATACTTACAAAAAAAAAAAAAAAAAAAAAAAAATATTCCAGAAGTATTCATAAACAGAATATAATCCTTTCATTTCAATGAATTTAAAAACAAATCATGTATGTAAACATAAAATTTTATGCAAATATTTATCTTTTATCTTTAATACCCCTTTCATTCACCTTCTAATTAGCTAAATAATTTACAATTCTTTAACAGTGTGTAATCTCTTTCCTCTGATTCTCATGAATATATTTTTCCTTTTCAACCTTAGTATTTATTCTTAAAAGACATACAAATTCTTTGTCATAAGTTCCCATTTCGACAAATATTCTTCCCCAATTTAATTATTACCGATATATTTCTTTAAAGTACTCGTTCCAAGAACATAGTTCACTTAGCTTTAAACTACTATAATGTAACTACGGATAAAATAATAATTATTACTGCCAAACTCAATCCTCTCCTCCTGACATTCCTTTCCTGACTCTATCCACTTTTTCTTCGGTCTCCCAGCCGGTCGATTCCCAGCACACTCACCACTATATAGTCCATTTTAGCTTTAAACTACTATACTATAACTATAGATCAAAACAAAAATAAATTATTAATATTATAATTATTGACGTACCTGTTGTTCTTCAGCGGTGGAAGCTAAGAGAAGCATTTCTCTTGCTGTGTTGAGGTCATTGCTTATTTTACAAGGAGATATAACCTCTTCCATCTTATCTAAATGTTCTTTGTGAACTTTCATTCTACATCCTAAAATAAAAGAATATATAATATAATATAACAACACCACGGAGGTAACAAAGAAGAGACCGAGCCTATAAACTATATATAATCTATAAATATTATATAGTATAGTAATATATATATATATAATAATTATATAAATAATTATATTATTATATAAGATATATATATATTTTTTTTTTTTGAGTTGAGTATGTGCCTACGGCTCACAATGAAGCCGCCACACTGGGCTGAAAAAAATCAGCACCATGGGAGCACTTTGCAATATATTTTTCAAATGTCAAAGAAAGATTTTATTGGTGAAATGAAAAGGAGTCAAAATAATAAAACTAAAATAAATTTATCCTTGTATTAATAATATTCTTAAGATTACATAACAAATCAAATGTTATAAAATATTAACTTCTTGAAGATACAAGAATAGATAAGATATGGTATAATCAATAAGATATGGATAATCTGTTTAGAGTGTTATGGACCGTTAAGTAGGAAAATAACGACAGCAGAATAGCGTCCAAGGGAACAATCAATTGAAATATACTGAAACGATTGCGGGTTGGGACGCAAAAATTTCAGAATGGGAGGAGAGTCTCGTGACATATGTGGAATGTGAATATATTAGTGTGGCAAAATACGGAGCGTGCAAGTACACCTCATTAGCGCTTTCGTCTGTTGGGAGGAAGACCATCTCACCGTTATGTTCGCTTTATGTTTCTGAGTTTCCTTCCCCGCCACACTCGTCCAGCACTCTGCCAATAAGACCGAAAGCCTTGTCGGACAGCAGGATAGTAATCAGTTGTGCGTGATAATGACGGGGGAGGCGATTCCGCCTATAGAGATCAGAGAGGCGGCCTTGTCGAAAGGGCATTCCGGAGTACCTGGAACAAACTCGGAAGAGGATTGGCGGCCTTTTGGACTCTCTGTCAGCCGATTTCATTGCCAGTTACCCTACATGAGAGGGAAGTCCAACATAAAATAATTTGTTTTCTTACGGGATGGAGAGTCGAAGAAATTTGTACAGTATACCATTGTGTTTAGAATAAGGGTTTAGGCTTGTAAGGCTCTAAAGCGAATCTGAATAAACACATATGATGATCTTGTTAAGCGATTAGAATTCGAAGAAAAGGCAATCATTATAGCCGTTAATCTGCTGTTAAAAATAAGCAATAAGGGAAGGTATGGAGAGCGTTGCGTCAGGAAAGACAGCAGAAGCCCCCCCAACTGTCCCCTGTTTTAGAGCTCAAAACACTGGAGTAAATTCATCGTGAACTGCTGGCATGAGAAGAATGATCTTTTAACAGACTAGCAGGATTTGCTAGATTGGGAGAGAGATGTACAAGCAAGCAAATGTAGGCAGAGGAATAGCAAGTGTTGTACCCTTCGTCAAAGAGAAAAGGCAGCACCTTTTTGAAAAGATGATTAAAATAAAATGTTATTATAGAACCGTCTTTGCAAATGGCCGTAATTAGGATTCTGAGACTCCTGCATAATCGTTCCAGAGCAACGGTCATTGGGGTTGAAATAATCTCTATATATAGTATATATTATATATATATATAAAATATATATATATATATATATAATAAATAATATATATAATATATAAATATATATATATATATATATATTATATATAAATACTTTGTATATATTTATATATATATATATATATTATTTATATATTATATATTATATATATTATATATATATATTGTGAACGTGGATGGCCTAGTGGATAGAGCTCCCCCTTACTGTTAACTTAGCAACGCGGGAGTTCCAGTGTCGAATCCGCTGATGGAGAGTAAAATATCTCCCTTTGACTCATTCACTTTTAAAATGGTGGCTGGCGTTTGAGTACTCAGAAATTATGGGATGAGAAAACCGGGAGCTTTAAAAACTATTCTTGAAGCGTTCTTTATTAGGAACGTGGATGGCCTAGTGGATAGAGCTCCCGGTACTGTTACTCAGCAACGCGAGTTCAGTGTTCGAAATCCCGCTGATGGAGAGTAAAATCTTCTTTGACTCATTCATTATTAAAATGATTCAAATAGTAAAATAGTAAAAATATAAGAGGTATGGAAAGAGATAACAGGAGAAATCTTGAAAATGAATTATGATAGAAAATCATTCAATAAAGAAAGCTCTAGAATCCAATACAGCAATTAAAAACAGAAATTTAAGGATTGACATTGCAGCATTGAAGGGTATCCTTGAATAAGTGGAAAAAATATGAAATTACTTAAGATATCTGGTGAACAACAAATAGCAGATGAATTAACAAAAGAATTTGGGAGAAGAAATATATTAATAGATTATATACAAGACAAAGAGAAAAAATGTCAAAGAAAAGCAATTAGGAAGAAAAGAAATCAGATAAAGAATGATAAGCATTAAACTTTCTTCTCCTTGTTCAAGCTAGATAAGATTTATTAAAAAAAAATGCAATTAATAATTATTAAGTAATATGATTTATTGATATATTAATTAATAGAAAATAGTAATTAATTAATTTAATAGTCTGTGCCTCATGTTATAAAACTTTACGAAAATATTTTAGATAATTATAGAGGAAGAAATACGAATAAAAGAGAGATATACTCTAAATACAATAAGCAAATAAAGAAGGAAAATCTAAGGACAGACAGACTTTTAAAGAAGAAAGAAGAAATATTGAGACAAAAGGATAAGTAAAGAGAAGAAATAAAAATGAAAGTGAAATTACAATTAAGCCCATTAAGGACTATTGAAATACAACTAGAAAGAACTTAGAAAACGAAACAGGAATACAAAAGACAACGGTAAGAAATTCCTCTTTATAAATTATTATATATTTAAACTCAAGACACTTGTTCCAGTTACTCACCATTTATATATATATATATATATAACATATATATATTATTATATATATATTAAAAAGTGAATGCCTATAATATATATATATATAATTATATATCATATATAGTATATATATATAGTATATATATAAGTATATATATATATTATATATATATTATATATATATATATAATATTATATATATATTATATAATATATATAATAATAATATATATATTTAATATATATATATATATATAGTATAATACATTAACGATTAATAACTGTCACACGAAGATTATTTAATATATATAATATATATATAGTATATATATATTATAGTTAAATACTATATATATATATATATATACTATATATAACGAAGAAAATGAATGCCCTTACTTCTACATTCTAAAGCAGGCGGCGGCTTAAATTTGCCATAAATGTTTGGCACATACTTCGCAGTTCGTGGGAATATGGAAGGTGATGGCCAAGAACTCGTGTCCTTTATGTAAAAGTGAAGCAGGTTTTTCGATTGGCAAGCCTAGTGTATCATATGAGGAATCTTCCCGTCCTGGTTTACGACTCTCTCCTTCTCCAGCATAGAGAATCTGCATTTAAAATAACACTAATAATAATAATAATAATAATAATAATAAAATAATAATATAATAAAATAATAATAAATAATAATAAATAATAATAATAATAATAATAATAATAAAATGTCAATTTTACTCTAAAGAATTTCACATTATACGGAGAATTTAACGAAAATAAAAAAATAATATAAACTCAATGAGGAAGAAATGCCTATTAATATCAGAAATTTCTCAATAATAATAATAATAATAATAATAATATAATAATAATAATAATAATAATAATAATAATAATAATAATTTTTTTTTTTTTTTTGAGTTAGTGTACAGGACCCACCACGGCTCAACAATGAAGCGGCCACACTGGGCTGAAAAATCAGCACCATGGGAGGGCCCTGTCATATATATGTTTCATAAATGTCAAAGGAAAGATTTGATTTGGTGGAAATGAATATTTCAGTCAAAATAAATAAAAAAACTAAATAAAATTTTTATCCTTTGCATTGTTAACAATCTTAATAAAATTCCAAATCAAATATTATAAAGAATTTCACTTCTTGAAGTTACAAGAAAATAGTGTTACTGTTAAAGTGAATATATATAAGATATATATTTTTATAAGGTTTAATGACGTAAAGTAGGGAAATAACGACAGCGAATAGGGTCGAGAATGTGGGGAACAATCAAGGAAATATGATGAACAGATTGCAGGGATTTGGCGACTGCATTTGCAAATGGGGAGGAGGAGTCTCCGTACATTATAATGACTGTGAGTGATATTAGTATGTGGCCAATACGGATGAGTGCAAGTATCACCTCATGTAAAGCGCTTTCGTCTGGGAGGAAGACCACTCACCCGATGTTCGGCTTTATGTTTCTGAGTTCCTTCCCCCGCATCATCGTCCAGACTTCTTGCCAAACTAAGAACGAAAGCCGTCGAGAGCAGCGATAGTAATCATGTTGATGGGAGGCGGCCTTGATCGAATGGCATCCGGGAGGTACCTGAACAACTCCGAGAAGGGAGGCGGCCATTTTAGCCTCTCTGTCAGCGATTTCATGCCAGTTACCCTACATGAGAGGGAGTCCAACATAAAATAATTTGTTCTTACGGGAGTGGAGGAAGTCGAAGATATTGTTGTACAGCTGATACCATTGCGTTTTTAGAATAGGGTTTTAAGCGCTTGTAGCGCGCCAAGCGAATCTGAATAAACGACATTTGAGTGATCTTTGGTTAAGGATTAGAATTCGAGAAGGGCAATCATTATAGCATGTTAACTCTTGCTGAAAATTGAAGCTAAGGGGAAGGGAATATGGGAGAGGTACGGTTCAGAAAGACAGACAAGCGCCACACTGTCCCCTATTTTAGACCGTCATAAACACTGGAGTAAATTATCGTGAACATGCGGCGATCATAGTTTCGGAGACCGGAAAATTGATGCTTTAACAGGCAGCAGGATGGCTAGATTTGGAGAGAGAGATGTCAGAGCCAAAGCAAATGTTAAGAAGGAAATAGCCAGGTGTGTACCTTCGTCAAAGAGAAAGCACCCTTTAAAAGGAATGTGAGGAATTAAATGTATCAAACCGTCATTTGCAAATAGTGCACTAATTAGTCTCATGAGGTAACCTCCTGCAGCAATCGGGTGGCTAGCACTTCATGTCAGAGCAGACACGTAATTGGGTTTGAAAACGAAATAACTTGTGCACAGACATGATGAATTCTCTTCGAAGAGAGAGTGCATCACATTGGATTCAACTAGCTCACCTGGGGGGACGATCGTAAAGCTCCAGTGGTGATACGGATCGCTTCGTTTTGATTGGACAACAGGTTAGTAGTGTCGTGAGCCTGACCATAATTGCACAGCCATAAATCAGTTTCGATCGGATTAGGGCTACGTAAGACTAAAAGGTATTCGCATCAGCCCCCAAGATTTTGACGCGAAGATGACGTAACAGCGTCAGGGTGCCATTGACTTAAGTTGTTTTTTAGGTGTTAATATAGCAAAGATGGCATATGTCGAAGTGGTCATACTAGGATCGAGACCTAGAAATATTGACCTGTGAAGTTACACGAATGGTCGGCAAACCATATAACGTTAGGTTCGCTGAAGAAGTGCAAGTCTTCGGATCCCTTTTTCCTTAAAAACGCACTGCTTTGAGTTTTGGTGGCCGAGAAAAATGGAACCATGAGCTATCCCACTGTGAATATTTTCATAGCTATGTTGAAGTTTGCCGTTTCGAGACAAGGCGCCCTGGCACCGGCTATGTATAAGGCTAAGTCATCGACATATAGAGAAAATTGACAGTCGCTGAGAATAGAGTAACAATATCATTAAATCAAGAGCAAATTAGTACACTTAAAAACACTAACCCGCTGAACGCCTTTCATCAGAGTAAATGGTTCACGTGACAGAATAGAAGCAGCACCGAACCTGCATAATCTGTGTGTAAAAGGCATTGATAAAAAGAGGAAGTGTCGCGGAAACCAACAGCGAATAAGTTTAAGACGAATCCCCAGTTCTCCACATTTGTCGTAAAGCCTTCTTCAAGGTCAAAAAGACACAAGAACCATCCCACCAGTTGAAAAGGCTTCCCGGATGTCATGTTCTAGTTTTACCAAGGGGTCCGCAGTCGAGCGATTTTTGCGGAAACCAAAATTGGAAGTTGAGAAAGCTTGACGTCTCTCAGAACAGGAGTAAGCGGCCAGAGGACCATTTTCTCCTTATTTCAATTTACAGGATGAACAGCGTCAGCAAATTGGTCTTTTGTTGGCTGCCAACTCCGGATCTTTTCCAGGTTTGGGGATAGAATTACAAAAGCTGTAGTCCAAATAGATGAAAAAATTCGATCCAGATTCTGTTATATAAATCCAGCAAAAATTCTGACGCCGAAGGATGGATATGACGGAGCATGATGTATGAAATCATGTCTGACCAAGGGCACCGTCTTTTGCTATTGCCAAGCAGTTTGACTACTCTCAAGTGTAAAAGACGGTTTGTAGGATCATCTTCTCTTCGCTGTTGAAAAGTCTAGTAGGCTTGTGTCAGTTCTCAGTTTTTAAAGGCTTCATTTTGCGGAATGAACTTCGAATGCTAGCAAACTATAACCTCGCCATCCGCTACACCGACGAAAGCTGAAATGTCGTATCAGTTATTTCAGGCCCTAACTGAGGACTGTGGGTGAAGTCATTGGAGCGACGAATATTTTCTGTAACTTCCAACTAAGGGAAGGAGTTGTTGGCATTACAGTCGATATGTAAGTCGAAAAATATTGTTTACGCGTATGGCGATTAATTAGCCGAGATCTCGCTGCGGCTGCTTTAAAATAAATCATGTTTGCGGTTGTATACGCCTTTCGTATTGCCTGTAGAGTTTCTTCTTCTCTCGTTGGCTGTCGCACTTTGACACCAATGGTTGCCGACCGCCTTTCTGAGAAGACTGTGGAATGCAAGCTTCCGCTCCGAGATGACTACTTCTGGAAGAAGCAAAAGGATCATCAACAGTCGGAAATCGTTTATTAAAAGGAGAAAAAGAGGGATAGCTGTCGCCTGATAAAAAGGAGCCACTCCGCTCGATCATAACGCCAGCTGGAGTTGGGGTTTTGCATTGGCCTTGGAGCAAGCTCGTTAATGCTATTGGTTAATATCCGCCGAATATAATAATCCAAGCGGACCAGGTTAAAACGATCCATAGGAAAGGGAGCAAAAGAAATGTCGATACAAGAAGAAGTGTTGGATCTAAACTCATATGTCTGGGAGTCCCTGTGTTAAGGCATCCGGAAAAGGGTTAGTGATCTATTAAGATCTTTGACTAGATTGAAGGACAGAGTCACCCCATAACGTGGTGGCGAGGTTATGTCACCTAGTATAACAACGAGCAGAGCTCGTTTAAAAAATGCTGCTAAGTGACCCTTAGTAAAATTTCACTACTTGGAGCCAGTCTAGCATTTAAAATAGTAGGTCGAAGGGATAAGTGAATTCTTGCCGCTACTGCAGATCTCTCTCTTTTTTTTT
>JABUQX010070312.1:30000-32500 GCA_015478945.1 Trachelipus rathkii | reverse complement strand
CCTGGCCAGCCAGCGGATTTAGCCGTTAGGCCCTTGCTTTCCCAAGGACCTTTCTCGAAGGGTCCCACTGACAGGACGAAAGTCCTTCCTGGGGGTTGTTGATTAATTTTATTTATTATTTTAAATATATATATATATATATATATATATATTTATATATATACTGTTTATAATATATATATATATATATATATAATATATTATATATATTATATATATATATATATTATATATAATATATATATATATATATATATATATATATATATATATATATATATATATATATATATATATATATATATATATAATATATATATATATTACTACATATAAATATATATATATATATAATATATATATATATATATATATATATAATATATATATGCACTGTTTAGGGGAAATCCTTGAGAAAAAAAATGAAAATTGCTTTGCTATTGCTATGTTTATTCGAGTTTTTCTTTCACAACACGAGAAGTTTCGTATCAAAACTTAATTGTGAGTTTTCTCTCGAAACAAATTGCCTTCGTTTACGAAAGGTTTCCCCTCTTTTGAGGGGTGAAACTATTCATATCGATTCTACGATGAGTAAAAATAAAGACAAAATGCGTCTGAGAAGAAACTTCAAAGTAAACAGATATAAACAAGCAGTGTTTAATGATTCTAATTACATGCTAACACCAAAAGTTCGCAACTTAATGACGCCGGAAAATCTTCGCGGAGGAAAACGCTCGATTCGAGAGAAACGTGATCGGAATGATGACGAACAAAGTATCTTCTTCGACAGACAAAATAGTCGGAGTGATAATTATTCAAATTTGAAGAGAATCGTGAAACGCCTCATCCCCTCAGGAACGATTCCAGTTTTACCAGGAAAAAATTTACCTCTTCCACCTCTATTAGGAAAATTAGGAAATAATCCCACATTTCCAGGTCTCCCCGGAAAGGATTTAACAATTCCAGGTCTGCCGGGAAAGGATTTAACAATTCCCGGTCTCCCGGGAAAGGATTTAACAATTCCAGGTCTGCCGGGAAAGGATTTAACAATTCCCGGTCTCCCGGGAAAGGATTTAACAATTCCAGGTCTGCCGGGAAAGGATTTAACAATTCCCGGTTTCCCGGGAAAGGATTTAACAATTCCAGGTCTGCCGTGAAGAAACAATTCCCGCGTCTCCCGGCGAAAGGATTTAAACAATTCCCGGTCTGCCGGGAAAGGATTTAACAATTCCCGGTTTACCGGGAAAGGATTTAACAATTCCCGGTTTACCGGGAAAGCCTTTCCTTCCAACTTTACATGGGAGGAACTCGACATTTCCGAGACTACCACTTTCTAGAACGATTAAAACTTGTAAGTAATTGTATATAATATATATAATATATATAAGATATTTTTATATTATATATATTCAATTTTAATATATAATATATATATATATATATATATATATATATATATATATATATATATATATATATATATATATATATATATATTATATATTTTTATATTATAATAGATATATAATATATATATATATATATATATATATATATATATATATATATATATATATATATATAAGCTCTTTTGTGAAAGGCGAGAAAGCAACATAAATGTAGTTGAGTTTGTGAAATTAACATGGAAAGCAGATAGATGGCTGACATGACATGAACCGATACAAGACGTTTGGATGTGTCTACTGTCTAACTCAATGAAAGTGGAAAATGGAAGCTGGAAGAACATTTAAGCCCTTACCAGTTTAGTGTATGTTAGAATGAGTATATCGGTTAAGACTGAGGTCAGAGAACAGAACAGGGACCTGTTATGTTTTACGCCTCCGTCAGTTTTCATTTTTTTTATTTATTTTTTAATATATTGATATTATATGATACAAATAATTAATTTAAGTGGTAACGAACAGGATTCAAAAGTTTGAAATATTTTAAATAATTTTTTTTTTTTAAAAGAGGAAAAAAGATCATATTAGGGGAAAATATGTAAACGAAAATATGATATACGGAAAAAAATTATGTTTGAGGGTATTTTTAACGAATAATAAAAAAAAATATGAAAGAATATTATTTGTTAAAAATTTATACAATTTTAAACTAAAAAGAAAAAGAAACATAAATTCGTCTTAAAAATAAAATAAAACTTTTATATAATGAAGTAAATAGGGATTATTTAAGTAATACATAAAATTTAAATAATTATTATTTAAAAAATATTAAAATTCTATGTTGAAAATTCAAATTACTGTAGAAGTACATATGCGTGAAATATTAATAAATTATTTGTTAAAATGTCAGTTAAATTTAATTTATTAATTTTACATAGTGAATTAATTATTTGTTAAAATGTCAGTTAAATTTAATTTATTAACTTTACACGACTTAATTAAAACAGAATTAGATGCTGCAATATTTTTGCAAAAATCTGTAAGAAAAAGAGCGTGGCTTGAGAATTCTAAAGTGCCTCTAAAGAAAATAATTTTGT
>JABUQX010070312.1:0-15000 GCA_015478945.1 Trachelipus rathkii | reverse complement strand
AATCACCGAAATTGAATTTTAATGTAGGTAAAACGTTTATTTATTTATTTATTTATTTATTTATTTATTTAATTTTATTTGTAAATAGCTGAGAAGTAGTAGCTCAAATTTTAAAATTAGATATTAAATAGAATAATTCTATTAATTTTTTTTAAAAAAAATTTCACTTACAATGTTAGGTTGCGATATACTGGAGGGAAATGCGTCTTTTTGAATGTGCTAAAATCGCCGACACAGTGTGTGATTTTGTTTCTCTCGAGAGAGTTGAAACTGGAAAGGAACCTTTCGTTCTAAGGACGACCGATCTATTGGATTACTCTTATATATCAATCATCAACGAAAATGATCAAGTAAACTAGACTCACTTTATTTTATTTTATTCTATTTTTAAATTAATAATTTAATAGGCGTAGGAGGTTAACTTGCCGACTCTCATGCGAGAGGTCGCTGGTTCAATACTCCGCGTGGCAGACTGAGTTTTATCTTCCTGGGGGCAAGAATTAAAACTCTGCTGCGAACACTTGGTGGCGACAGGGGTTACCCTCTGAGAAGGGGATTAAACACGTTAAAAGAGTTTTTTTTTATTATCTTAAACAACGTTATATGTTTTGTAATATACTAAACATGTTTTTGATAGTTCTGTAACTCTTAAGACAGGAATATGGAACAAGATCCGGAATCGAAGGTCGGAACAGAAATCTCGTTGGAAATCTCGGAACCGTTGTCGAAATCTGGTTTTGAAAGTACCTTCTTCATAAGTAGTTGGAATCGTAACCGGAGTCGATATCACAGATTTTAAATAGTTGAAGACGGAACCGTAAATACCGAATAGTAGGAATCGGAATCGGAATCGGATCAGTTTATAAGTTTATAAACCAATTCCTGAGCTCTGCTCTAAGAATAGGTTTATCACTTGAAATCAGAACTGCAGAGAAGGTAAATTTTTTGGCATGTTCCGGCTCCATCATTTTAGAATACCGGCTACGACTCCGGCTCCACCACAATTAAAAATTTTCCGGCTCTGACTCTGATTCTATCCAATACCTTCCGGCTCCACTGTTCCAGCACCGCAGGACTACTTGAAAACAAGCTCATTGGTTTAGAAAAGAATAAACATTTAGTTTAAAAACTCAAAATTGTAAATACTTTGTGAAAATTTAAACTTTATTGGAAGTAAATTAATTTACACAAGTGCCTTGCTCAGTGGTGAGTTGCCAAAGTTTTAAGAATTGATTCTCTGCCTAGCCATAAAATTTAAGTGCCGGTTCGTTTTCCTACTCAATCAAATAAACAAAAGAGTTAGCTGCCGTTCACTTTCCTGAAAAAAATAATTTTTCTGATTGCCGGTTCGTTCAGGAGAGTCGGTGCAAATCCGCTTCATCTCATCACTGGTCCTGCTTGAGTGGAAGAGTTTTTAATGCAATTATATTTATTTATTCAAATAAGTGATGTGTGAAGTAAATATTCATGTTCAAATAATAGTAGGTCATTTTAATCACTCGCCCCAAGTATTTCCAAGTATGAAGAATATCAAACTAGATTTATTTTACCACAGCACAGATTTATCAGTACAAACCAGATGTTGAAAGCCAGTATCATATGCTTTCAAAAATTTGTTGAACAAAGACGGCTCTCATTTCAATATTGCAGTGATCATTCAAACCTGTATGCTTAGAACAATGGAAAGTTCTTCAAAAATTGCTATAAATATATTTAAAAATTTTGTTGATTGTACAACTTTATTGAGCCACAATTAATCAATGGCATCGCAATAATCCCAAATTAAAATATTTGCCATTTTTTTTTTTTTGAGAAAGAGTCAGAAAAAAAGAAACTATTTGAGGGACTTGGTCTACAGTATCAGCATGTAAATATTCAGTTAAAAATAGACTCAGCATTTACTTTACTGATAAGAATCTTGTGCTTGCTACCTATCTTGATCCACGCTTTAAAAATCACATTCCTTGAGGATATTATACAATATAAAAGTGGAAGATATTGAAGCAATGGATGTGCGAAATATATATGTTGTATAAGAAGGAAAACAGTTTTCACTACTTTAAACCAATTTTCTTCAAGGATTGGAAGCCACAAAGGAATCAATGCATCGGCTAATAATCCCCAATGATGAAAATCTGATTTGCAATCGTTTTTTTAAAAGAGTCAGAACAAAGGACTATTTGAGAGGGACTTGGGTCTATAGTATCATCATGGAAAAATTCCAGTAAAAATATTCAGCAATTTAACTTTACGCTGATCGAATCTACTGTGCTGCCACCTAGCTTGATCCACGCTTTAAAATTACATTCCTTGGAGGGCAATGATTATAACAATTATAAAATTGGACAAGGATATTCCTAAGCAAATGGATGATGCGGAAGGAGATATGTTGTATAAGGAAAGGAAAAACAGTTTCCACTACTTTCAACCAATCTTCAGATTCTTCTCAAGGTATTAGTTATTCGAAAGAAAGTGATACTGAGAGTGAGAAGATTAGATTTATTTTGTAATTTGTTTTTCATAATTAAAGAGAAAAGACTTAAAAAACAGCAAGAATCTCATTCCCAAAGGAGAAAGAAACATATATTGAAAAAATTTGAAGATGTTATAAAAGTAGAGAATCAGCCAATATAAAATATTGAAACATTTAAAAATTCAGAAAAGTCCCTTAAAATGGTGGTACATCGAAAAAGGAAAACCTCTTCAGCATTTGGGTGCCTGCTAGAAAATATTCAGTCGTCCCCTTTCCGTGGAAAGTGAAAGACTCTCAGAATTGGAGGATCAATTTATTCTCTAAAAAAATTGCATGCACTCAGAACGGGAGAAATGATAATGTTTTAGCACTACAAGCTAAGAGTCATGATTAACTAAAAAATATGATAATTTTTGCTTCAAGATAACTTTTAATATTTTATTAACTTTTGTACTTAAACATTAAAAAAAAAAAGAAAAATTGTTCATTTATCGCAAGAGTTTTAAACATTGTATTATTTTCATTGTGTTAAATAAATAAAAGGGTAATTAACTATTATTTTCTTTAGCAAATTAAAATTAAAGAGAATTCTATAACATTAAAGTATAAGGTTTTAAATATCTAAAATTAGTTGATTTAGCAAAATTAGCATACTATATAATATATATATATATATATATATTATTATATATATATATATATATATATATATATATATATATTATATATATGATTATAATATATATATATATTGGAATCGGAATCGAATCTGAATCGAAATCGAATTTCAATTTGAATGGTATCGGAATCGGAATCGGAATCACCAGCATTTGGAATCTCCCATCACTAATATATATATATATATATATATAAAATTTGGAAATATATCACATTATTTTTCTAGCAACATCTCTCTTTATATTCATATTTCTGTATATATATATTATATTATATATATATATATATATATGTATATATATGGATTGGGTTATGAAAGAATCAGAGTTGGGGTGAGGTAGCAAGGGATGGTTTAAGGATAGAGAATGAAGAGAGTGGGGGGTGCCCTACCTATTATTTGCGGATGATTTGGTTTAGTGGGGCGAAATCTGAAAAAGCTTTGAGGGGACTAGTAGAGAGTTTGAACAGGTGTGCCAAATGGAGTGGTTTGGAAAGTAAACGTGGAATAGAGTAAGGTTAATGGTTTTGAGTGAGTGAGGATAGTTCTCTGTGTTAAGTTATGTTAAATGGTGAGCAGCTTGAAACAAATGCTGAGTTAAATATTTAGGATATTATGTTGGATGAAAAAGGAACGGATGTTGCAGAATGTAGTATGAAAGTTGCGAATGGCAGGAAGATGGCTGGTTGCAATTCAAATCCTTGTGATGTAAGGGATAATCTGAGGATCTAGGTCTTACATGACGGTATGCTATTACCTGTCTAATGTATAGTAGTAGACTATGGTCTGGAAAGAGGTATAGATATAAAGTATAGAAATAGAACTTGCTGGGTCTACTCGGCATTTTGATGGGTGCTTCGGGTTACAGGGCAACAACAAAGGTCAAGCCATGGCGACATGGGCACCCAAGATGCTTGTGCGATAAATTTGCAATAATAGGACGAAAATTCACTCGCCCCAGGACTCGAACTATCGACACCAGCGTCGCCGAGACAATGTCCAGGAAGCTCTACACTAGTCCGAATCTGCCACTCCAGAAAAAGAAGGATATCTCGGAACAGTTTTCAAGTCTCCTGCTTCTGCATATCACTTTCTTTGAAACCCAGATATGCCGGTATCTTATCTAGAAGGTGCTTTACCCCCTCTGTGGCTACACGCATTCTGCTTTAGTGTTGCTCCCGTGTTACAGGAGCAACCAACCAAGTCAGGCCACGCCGATATGGGCACAACATGCGTGTTGCGACAAATTTGCAATAATAAGACGAAGAAAATTTCACTCGCGCCAGATTCGAACAATCGCAACAGCGTCGCCGTTAGACAATTACAGGAGGTTCCACCACTAGTCCAATCCGACACCACAAAAAAAGAAGTTATCTCGTTACAGTTTTCAAATTCCTGCTTCGATATCACTGCTAGAACTCGATACTTATTTAAATCCATAGAAGGTGGCTTGGAACCCTGCTGGGGCTACACGGCATTCTTCTGGTGCTCCTGGGTTACGGAGCAACCGACCAAGTCAAGGAACGCAGACATGGGCACAACATGCTTGTTGCGACAAATTTGCAATAATAGACGAAGAAAAAAATCACTCGCGGCCAGGACTCGAACCATCGACAACAGCGTCGCTGTTAGACAATGTACAGGAGGCTCTTCCACTATTGCGATCCGCCTCCCCAAAAAAAAGAAGCATCTCGGAAGTTTTCAAATTTCCTGCTTCGATCACTGCTTTGAACTCGATATTTATTCCAAATCCACAGAGGGTGCGTTGGAACGCTTGCCGGGCTAAACGCATTCTGCTGTTTGCTCCGTGTTGCACAGGAGGCACACCAACCAAAGTCGGCAAGATGAAAGGGCAACAACATGCTTTGTTGCGACCAAATTTTCGCTACTAAAAAGACGAAGCAAAAATTCACTCGCGCCAGGACTCGACCATCGACAACAGCGTCGCTGTTAGGCACAATGTAAAAGAGGTTAAAACACTAGTCCGATCCGACACCCAAGAAAAAAATAGGGTATTTCCTTACCAGTCTTTAGTTCCTGCTCTTGATAATCACTGTTTGAAACTCGAACTATTTAAATCCACAGAATGATGGTTGGAACCCCTTTCTGGGGCTACACGGCATTCTTCAGGGTTGCTCATGGGTAACAGGACAACCGACCAAGGTCAAGGAAACACCGACAAGCCCCAGACATGCTTATTACGACAAATTTGCAATACGACGAAAAAAAATTTCGCTCGCGCCAAGCTTGAACCGTCGACAACAGAGGTCGTCGCCCGTTAGAAATAATACAGGAGGCTCTACTACTAGTCCGATTCGCCTCCCTGGAAAAAGAAACCCCATCTCGGAAGTTTTAAAATCTCCTGCCTTGCAATATCACACTGTTCGAACCGACACTTATTTAAAATCCACAGAAAGTGATTATAATCTTGCTGGGGCTACACGGCATTCATCTGGGGTGCTCCTGGTTTACGGATCAATCGAGCAAAGTCAAGGAACTCCGACATGCGCACAAAATGCTTGTTGCGACAATTTGCAAAAAATAAAGCGAAAAAAAAATTCACTCGCACCAAGACTCGAACCATTGACAACGGCGTCGCCGCTAGACAATGTGCAGGAGGCTCTACCACTAGTCCGATTCACCTCCCCAGAAAAAGAAAGGCATCTCGGAACAGTTTTCAAGTACCTGCTTCACATCACTGCTTGAAACTGTACTTATTTAAATCATATGGTTTACTGTTTGAGCATATTATAAATATATATAGTAGAGAACTTATTGAATAAATAATACAACTACTATATTCAGATAAATTATACAAATTATTCATATATATTATATAGTCTATATTATTATTAATACTGATAATAAATAAACAATAGATACAAATATTTTCAGTATAAATGTCAAATATCCATCCATATCAGTTACAGATATTTTATGTATGTGTATAGTATAGTATAACTGTAGTTATATGAGAATGAAGTGTTTTTTTTTTTATGTACGTGTAAAAACGAAATATTTACATGTGAAACTATTTGTTTTTCATCATCATTTTTGATCACGCTTGTCAGTAAGAAAATTGCCCCATGAGCTATCTGCCAAGTTTCGTCGTCTTGAAAGTATATGTAACAGCTCACATTATAACGTGGTAAACAGTGCGTTTATGTTAAAATGTTTGGTAGACGTAAGGTGGGGTCAGCCATGGTTGACTATTCTCTGTTCAGAAATAGGGCACTACCCATGAGATATAAACTTGTATAAAAAAATTTTAAAAAAAAAAAATCTTTAATAAGTGCTCTAAAATTAAATGTATTCCACACTAAATTGAGTATTTTTAGTGCAAAAAATGAAAATATATTGAAAGTAAAGATTTTATGGCAGTTTAATGTGGAATTTAAAAAAAAAATTCCTCTCTTTCACCCGTTCACCCCTCCTTTCAAAAAAAACGATTTTTTTTTTTTTTTTCATTTAAAATAAAGATACCATGTAGTGGTTCATCAAAAAAAATATTGCTTTACGGTCATCAATGCTCTCTTTAATCGCAATTATATAAGGATGTAAATAAAGAAAGAACAGTTTATGAAAGTAAAGAATTTATTGCCTTCTCTAGGATTGAACCACCGCGCATGTTGCGATGAGGACCCATATACCCGATGCTTTACCACTAAGCTATCCCCCAACCCAAAAAAGTTGGGTTCGAATCTAGAGAAGGCAAGTAAATTTTTTCCCCTTCCCATTATAAAGCCTCTATTACTTTCTTATATAATTGCAATTACTATTGCAATATTTAACATCTACAATATAAAGAACGAGGAGATAGGAAAGGGCTGGACACCTAGGTCATGCCCTTGAAAGGGAGCTCTCCTTTATAAAACTGTTCTTTGAACCTGCATATTGAGTACTATCATAATATAATATATATATAAATATACATATATAATATAATATATATTATATATATATATTATATATATGCTATTATTATATATATATATATATGATAATATATATTATATAGTAACAACTCCCAGGAATAGCTTTCGCCCTGTCAGTTTGTCCAGCATCTTCTCCTTCTGGCCCAAAACTCTTACCGAGAAACTCTAGAAGCCATTACACTGCTCTGCAATGGTTTCTCGATTTAACACTCGAAGTAAGATTTGCGCCCCTTTCAAAAACTTATTTATCTTGTGTCATTAGGCCCGAAACTCGTTTCCCAAAAGCCTCAGGAGGGATTCTTGCTTTTTAGGCGTCATAAATTCCAACGCTGGCCAAGAGTAATGTAAAGCAAAAAAAAGAGCCGTGTCTGCTAGCCCTGTACGCCCTGTACCAGCGAAAGAAAATTTTCATCGGTATATTATTACCTCCATTACCGTATATTTCAAGAAGAAAATCTTCTTCGTCAAAGAAAATTTATCCTTTATCGAACAAATATCACCTAGAAGTAGTTACAATTATTTGTAATCCAAAATTAAATAGTTCAGTTATCATTAATAGGTCAGAAGAACTATTTCCAAAATCTCTCCATAGAATATTTTATAATCATAATTTTGCAGTCCTCTTTTACAGTTCTTAAATATTAATTCTTGACTTAATTTATAATTTTGTTCTTAATTTCGAAATATTTGATTTATTTTGAGTAATATAAAAAAATTTAAAAAAATAGCCTTTTTCATTTTTTTTGTGCATTTTGCTTACTAAACTGTGAGAAAACACTAACTCCCGAAAGTGTTTGTCGCTTATTATCAGATTTTGTCAAACAGCGAGCAACATATTCAGTGAATAAATGTGCTTTGTACAGGGATGCACCTATATGCTTTGTGACCATGAAGCCAGTGCACAAATGTTTCTCTCCAATATTTTGCTGTTAGTTTTGTAATTTTTACCTGATGCTTGCCTGCATTCTAAGCTAGCAATTCTTACTTGATAAAAATATGTTTATAACTTATACAATAGTGCGGCGTGAGTATGAGTCGTTTGGTTTAATGATGTTTATTCAATAAAGGTTATCTTTATATTCGTAACCAAATCTGATTATAAACTTTATCGGTATCACAATGTGTTGATCTAAGTTCATATAATCCATTTTTTATAGGTGTTTAATTCTTTTTTCCAAAAACTCACTTTCAGGCCTCTCAAAATACACACAGACTGAATATCAAATGTTTGTAAACCAAAGTAACTTGTTATTGAGAAATCACGAGTATCAATTTGTGCATAAAACTGTGTGTAAACATTCTTATCGTGAGCGTATCAGAATTGACAAAAAATCTGCAACGTCTAGTTATTCATTTTATAAATTCTGTCTATCTGTGCTAGAGGATCCAATGTGGCTTCTCAATTCACTTCTTTCTCTCTCTCTATGGGCTCTCTCTAGGGATTTTTACTATCTCCCTATTTAATCTCTTCCAACCCTTCTCTTGTTTCTTTCTCATTTCTTACTTTACTCAGCTTGTTTTTACTCAAGTCAAATTTCGCCCATCTCTGTTCTTTTCATAGTTCTATAATTATAATATATATCTATATATTATATTAATTATATAATATGTAATATATTAGTATATAATAATTAATATATATATAATTATATTATATATATATATATATATTAATAATATTATATATATATATATAATATTATATTATATATATGATATTAATATATTATATTATATATAATATATATATATTATAGGTCCTATATTAATATATATATATATAATTATATATAATTATAATATATATAATATATTATAATTATATATATTTATATATATATAATATATATATATATTTATATATATATATTAATATATATATAATAAGGCCGAGATGTTTATGATATGGATTGGGAGTTGTTAGTAACTCAAAGCGTTTATATATGGGAGGATATTATGAGTTTACTAGAGGATTTGGTAGTATCCCTTATTATAAAGGTAAGGGGTATATAGATTAATATATAGTATGAGTAAGACTCGTTATATGGATTATTAAGGAAATAGTTATTATCTCTGAGGAGTTAGTTATATAGGGTAAAGATATATGACTAGTGATTGCATTAATTTTCGATGTCCGAAAATGTGACACTCGTTGCATAATATGATTTCTGAAGATCTCATAGAGGTTTAGGTTAGGTTTGCTACGTTTTAGATATCGGTTTTAGAGAGATTTGGGTGCAGTCTTACTCTTTTACATTACTGAGAAAGGCATTAGAGAATTGGTGGGGAATACGATAGTATATAAAGATAAATTCTGTAAGATCCAATTAGTGATTTATTGAGGGATTTGCACAAGAATTGAAGGAAATTAAAAAGACTACAAATGTGTATGTAGTCATGCTATAACGATTATTACGAACCCTGCCTTATTAGTAGATGTCTAGTAATTGCATTCGTAGAATTGAATCAAATCTTCAGATATGTTTATGTGCGACAACAAGTTTAGAGTGTGCTGAGAGTGTTACTACTTAAAGAAAGTTAGTAATAAGTGTTTATAGGTTAATAATAAGTATACATAAAGTGGTAAGTAAAGATACAGGAATTGTTTATTTGAACTCTCCTTATGGTTATACTCTCTTAACTATTTACCTTAAAATATGTAATACTTCGAAGTGTTATTAAAAAATTAAGATAATCATAAAAATTAGAAGAATTAGTAAAGTATAGAAAGGATAGGGAGTTGATATAGAATTGGTTGTAATGAGATTATGGTAATAATGATAGAGTAGTAGTAGACCTACTATACCTTAATTATTATATATTAGCGGTATATATATATTGGTTTATTTTGATGTTAGTGAATATGATAGAGGTAGTATTGATAGGATATTATTAGTAGAGGTATTTATGGTAGGTGTGTTAAAGCTGGATTTGAATAAGTAAATGTATGATAAAGTAAGATAAGGTTAATGTAATAGAGTTGGGATACCAATCTCGTGATGAGCTGAGTTATTTGACATATAGTAATTTAGTTGATAACTGAAATAATAGTGTATATAAGCTATGAGGATATGAGAAATAGATAGGATATGTGGTATGATAGAAGGAGGAACGGATGATAGCAGAGAGATGTAGTGAAAGAAAGTGAATGGAGAGGAGCAGGAAGAGGTGGCTGAGGTGCGAGTTAGAAGATCGTTGGAGAGAGAGGAGAGTGTAAGAAGAGAAGGAACTGAGAGACGTTACGTGTAGAGAGGGTGCACTGGTTGTGTAACGAATATATTTGGGTAGAGGGTTACCTGTGATTAATGTGAGATAGATGAGAAGACTGAGTGAGTCTGGGAAAAGGGGAGGGAGATATAGAGTGATATAGAAAGAAGAGCAAGAGTGGCGCTAAATACCTTTTCAGATAGAAACACCAGATTCTTTCTTATTAGTTGTATGTTATTATTGATAGTATATAGAGCGAGGATTATATGATATTTAGAGGTGTTGTACCGTTCCGTATGTTGCATGTGCTTTTATTGCATTTTGTAGGATAAGATTAGGGGTAATGAGACAATAGTACAAGAGTTACGTGGGATAGTTAAACTTTGGTATTCACTATTATTAGTTGAGGAAAGTTTATTATTATTAGTGAGAGAATTTGGAGAGATACTGTGATTTGACGTATATAAAGCCGTGTGGATAGAATAATTATGTGACTGCTGGTGGGTGATAGTGTACGTGTAGGAACGTTGACCTCGGTACAAGTGAGACGTCACTCTCAAGTGATGCAATAGACAAGGAAAAGTTGGATGAGTCTCTGTATGATCTATAAGTGTAGAGAATGCCTCTAACGTTGTTATGGTAAGCATCCGGATTGGTGCTAGCCATAAATAGAACGATAAGAGATGACTGAAACCAGGTCGCAGTTGGAATTGGAAAGAATTGGGTGTTATGTTTGGAAAACGTAACTTCTTTTGCTTTCGGGGCATTGTTGTTGGAAGTTAGTTAATAATCCCACCTAGACCAATGAATGAACTCCAATATACAATTTGTGAGGACCGAAAAAGACCTCTATCTCGAAAATAATTTGGAGGTGTAAGTCACTATTCTTCGGGTTCCGCTAACAAAACCAAGAAGACAATATAGAGAATTGAGGTATTTTTTTGGATCCTGCTTGCTTGGTGAAGAGTGCTCTCTACATTCAGTAAGTGGTGCATTACCGGTGTAGCAAGCTATAGGGTAAGAGGCAGAAGCTTAATCTTATTTCACCTTAATCAAATTCATTTTGCCTTTGTTCTTACTACCTTATCTACTGGCTGTGCTCAGTGTCTCTAACAGCATAGCGTTACCCACTCCCTCAGTTTTTGCAGTTCAGAGTAGAGGGCAGGTCAAAAGGTGTGCGAGTGGAGGCTCTCCAAGCGTGATAAAATTATAATTATTGGGTATAGCAGTCCCTCAAGACTCTTAATATGTTTAAAAATAGAGTTGCTCAGAACTGTTAACTCTTCATTTAAACTTTATAACAAAAATAAATAGTGAAATAGTAATGATAAATAAATTTCATACTTCGTTACACATTATAAATTAATTATATTTCATAAAAAACATTTTTTATTTTACTTTATAATAATATGGTAGCTTGCTTTTATATTTTATTTCTTGCTGTTAACAATCAATTTATATTTAATTTGGCTATTGTGCTCAATTGCTGGTGTTGTGTTATATTATATATTTCCTGCTTCTATATTATAACATATTAAAATGTAGGTACCAAATTATTATTTTATAGTCTTTACTTACTCCCATTTATGTTATTCCATTAAATAATTATTTATTACTCTCTTTATAACAGAAATGATCTTTCTCGGAATTTTAGCCTAATTAATTATAGGAATTATAATTGTTTAGTAAATTAATCTTTAGAAAAATAATTTCAATATTCGGAAATTATGTGCAAACATTCTTTGTACAACTATTGAGTTGTAAATATAGATGTAGACATCACACTATTATCATCCACGAGAAATCTGTGAGATGATTACTGTTAGAATTATCTTGTTAGTTTGAGTTATTTTTATTGTGTCCTCCATGTTCTTTAATAGATATATTAGAGAAATGGTTTACCATTAATTTTTATTTATTATGATTTGTTAAGTCATGCCACATATTCCTGTTTAGATCCCGTTATAATTAATATTTTTTTCCTACCTGTATCATAAGTGTTGTGCTAATCACACCCTATATCAGCTCAATTCAATCGCATTGAAGCCCCGGCTGACTGGCTGATACCATTGCGAGCAAGGGGGTCGGGTGAGGCATTCATGGAACTTTATTATGAACGTACCTTATCACTACAATTAATATTAACGACCTTGATTGTTTATAGTGAACTATATGTGGGAGGATCATGATTCGTGAAAGCGACCTTTACGTTATATAAGCGTATATTATAACCCTCGTAAGAAAAAACTATTTTCCTCTGGTATTATAACTTTAGATAGATAGAGTGTCTCTTATCTGATATTTGATTTAATAAATTAGAGGTAGATTAATGTGAGTACTATATTTTGTGGGTTAGTGTACGGATAATTAGTACCTATATTTCTGATCCAACTCGTACATCACGTAGACGATGATTGATCACTTCACCATTGACTCCTTTTTTTACCTATCCTATAGTACTCTGACCCTGGAGAATTTAGACTCCTCGCTAAAAAATATTTTATCTACTTGAGATCCTTTTATTGGCCTTTTATGACTTCTGTCGTGGCACCACCATAATACACATATGTTTTGTCGGAGAACCACCCCTTTGATCTTCACTATGGGTCTATATTTTGATGCCCCTTACCTCGTAGTTTATAGAATTTAATTATATAGGGACATACCCTACATTTGTGTGGCAATCCTCTACCTATTATTATTGGCAACAGCCTAATCTTAAGATAACCGTTTCAGATATACGAGAGGTGGTCGCAAAACGTGTAGTATCTGATAGCTACCGATCGTCGTAGATATTACACCCTCACCCTGTGCATTTATAACTATTACTCGCTCTCTCACGCTCTCGCGCTCTCTCGTCCTAGTTTATCATCGATAACATAGGAAAGTTAAATTTAAATATCCTCGCGCAAGACTATATATAGAAACTATAGGAAGCGAATTAGCCTTAATAATAAATTAAAATGTATAATCATATATAATCACTTTGAAGTTTTCCGATTTCCGCTGTGCGCCACTCGGGACAGTGTTTCTACGAACACCAGTCTCTTGTACCTCGAGACGCGTTACTACTCAAAATCTCCACACTATTTGATACCGTTCATGGATTCACATTCCGTCATAACGCCTGTAATATATATCCCATTACCTCTCCTTTTTGATATAATCCTTCCCAACTCACTATATACCTCCGTCCACTATACTGTCACACTCATCATAACACATACACACACATCACACACACACACACACTCTAACACACACACACACACACAACCTGTGACCTACCTTAGTTTATCTTGGGACCACTGAGATTTGTTCACTACCGTTTTCCCTTTTTTTTCTGTACTTAACTACTTACCTACTACCTCTAAGCCTAATTTTCGTCTTTACATCCGTATTTCGATGATCTTAATTCCGCATATTTCAAAATAAACTCATCCTTTCTGACCTCTTATAGAGCAAACCCTAATTGACCTTATTTAATACCACTCCGTATTCCTCAGTCGATTATTATAGATTCATTATTTTAGGAAAGTGATATATATTAAGATTAACAAGGAGTGTCACTAATTTAGATATGAGAGTCAAGTCCGCGGGTGTAACTTCGTTTCACTACTGATAGGATAATTACATCTTAGAATTAAATAATGGAGATACTAAATAGTTTAAATGAAAACTAAATATCAAATAGTAAATTATAAACAAACTATAAATTGAACATTAACTAAATTTTAAGTGTACCTATAATGTAAACTATCATCAACACAACTACATTCACACACACTTTACACAGCAATACTTAAATTAATTTAGTATAATAGTTATAATTAGATATAATATTATTAATTAATATTATATTCTATTATAATGTAATATATATATTATATATATTATTAATATAATATATATATATATATATATATAATATTCTATATATCGAGTCGAATATATTTTAATTGTCAAAGAATATTTTTATATAGAAAACGACAGAAAGAGAGAGAGAGAGATAATAGATGTGAGATAGTAAGTGAAAAAGAGAGAGACGGAGAGTTAATAGGGAGGTAGTGATAATATATATATATATATAGAGAGATAGATAAGATAGATAGGTATAGAGAGACAATATAGATAAACAATTATTTAGATATGCGTAGCGTATTTTATTGTGACAGGATATTGCAATTTTTATTTACTATTAATTTAGTTATTATTTAACTTCACCTTGATTTTAATTATATATATTTAATAAAATAATTAAATTATAATTTATAAATTATTAAATATATTAAATATATAATAATATAAATAATATATAATAATAAGAATTTAATATAATAAATAATAGATAATAATAATTATAATTATTTAATTATATTACAGTTATTATCCAATCACCAAGCCCAAGCCTAAACGGCAAACCCCTTAGAATCGGAATAGAAATCTATCATCAGGATGCTCTCTTAAATTAACCTTTGGAAAAAACAGTAAAGTATGCGTTACTAAGGTAGTTTATCTTCAACTAATAGAATAGAAATTGGCATGTGAAAGAAAGATTCTATATAATCACTACACGAACGAGGTCTGGGTTTTCTTCATATATTTCACGAAGTTCGTTGCTTATAGGAGTATAAGTAATCATATATATAGAACCCTTGTGCTACGTGACCGTACGTCCAATTGCTTGTGGTTAATGCTAGATATAGAAG
>JABUQX010070311.1:15000-34614 GCA_015478945.1 Trachelipus rathkii | reverse complement strand
TACCTCCCTCTCTCCATATGTATACATATAGCGCTCACCTTCTTAAACAGCTACAAATTACAACCAAATACGGAAAGGGTTTAAATCAAGTCTCGATTAAATTTAGTTTGCCCCACACACTTTCCTTATTCTCTGCTTCTCAAGTTCACATGTGACAACCTCTAATTACTTCCCACTATTATATACGAAATACTATTCGATTTGCTATTTTAATCGTTCATGACTTATTTATCTAATCAATAGTTCTTTAAGATAATATATTTGGAAAATAAAATACGTTAAATAAATAATTGAAAATATAAAAAAAACTGATAACTATGCTATATGCCTTGGGCATCCAATGCACAATCTCAAAAAAACATTGAAGATTATATTTAAAGTCAGACCAATTTTCTTCCTTTTCATATACCTTTTGTTTTTCCAATTATCAGACCTGCAATAAAACCATTAAATAACCATTCTTATACCTTTCTCTCTCCCTCTTTTTTTTATTCACCGACTTTTTCTCTTCTCACAACCACTATCTTCCAACAACAACGAAAAAAACGATCAACACCTCAAGTCGGTACTCACACACTCACAATGGCAGAAATAACACCCTAATAAATCTTTACCCTTTCCGCCTTACCCTCAACCTTACTATCATTACACTCTCAACCAATCATGATAGCCACTGCCCCTTTCATCCCATCTCCACTGAACAATCTTACCCTCCTTCTCTTTCTCTTTTTTCCTCACTCAACTTCTTTTTACACCCTGTGACTTTCGTTTCATCTTCACTGCTAGCATTCCAATTCCATCTTCCCCAACGTTCAAACCTCTTCTTTTTCTCATCATCACAACTTTTTTACACACTTTTACCTCGGTTTCTTTTTGCATTCCTCTTCACTCTTACTTATTCTACAAACTGTCGCCTCTTTTTCCGTTTTACACTCCATCACTCTTACTCTTATCACTCTTTTTGTTACCCTTACCAACATTGACCACCACCTTTCTGACACTCGCATCCACATTCTTTGTAACACAATTTTCCTCACTAGTCTTACTCTCAACTACATCTTTTGAAACACAGTCTTTACCTTTCCCTGGTACTCTCACATCGTTCCTCACCTTCTCTTTTTCACTACTCCCTTCTTCCACAGTCTTCTCAGTTTCCATCCAATTAGTTGTTATCAACACATAATCTCACCACATTTTACCATTCATCTTTCATAGCTCTCTCAACACAGCTTTAGATTATTCATCATTTCAGAGAGTATATATGCCCTTACTAATCCAGGAGTTTATGAGATATAAGTTTTGTATTAGTAGTATTATTATATATATACAATTTATATATACTAAGTACGTAAGAAACCTAATGTATGAGTATAAGTTAAACAAATCTTATCATTATAATAAACCATGATACATTATGGTAAATTAGTAAGGACCTATATTATATATATATATATATTATAGTATATAAAACCGAGCTAGCCCACTAATTATTATTATAAGAAAGTCTATGGGAAAATTTAAACTTTTTCATAAAAAGCTGTACTTTTTTTCCCTAAAGAGACTGTTGCGATTTTCGTTGTCAACTAATTTCTTCATTTATTATGTTTTTTTGAGTATATTCTCTGTGATTTTCAAAAAAAAAAAGAAAAAATTTTTTTTTTTTTTTTAATTAACAAATCCTATGGTTTTTTTTATTTTCAACAAACCTCTGATAGCCTGTAAGAGTTTATCCTAAATCAGAAGCCTAAAAATTTTCGGTTCGCACTGCTTGTGTATTGTATTTTTTAGAGTTATGTCCTGCTGTGGATTTTCAATAAAAATCGGGGGTGACCACCCTCTTGGGTAACATATTACCAAATTTTTTGAGACGATTATTAACAATTTGATGTTTGTTTAAAAAATTTACGTATATTAAAGAAATCTTTTTTGTTATCGAGCTTTTTTAATAATAATAAATTAATGAGAAAATAAAAGTAATAAAATATTTTTTCTTTTTAATAAAATTCTCTATTATAGATATATATATAATATACATATATAATAATATATATATATATATATATATATATATATATATATATATATATATATACTATATATATATATATATATATGGATAAAATTTTTACTTTTTGGTAAGCACTAATTTTTTATTGCATTTTTGATAATTTGTTGGTTCGGATTAAATCGAAAATCAAATAACTTTGTTATAAATCCGATACGCTACAATGGAATTGGTATCCTGAATATATATATATAGTATATATATATATATATATATATATATATATATATATATATATTATATTATTATATATATATATATATATATAATATATATATATACTTGACACAAATGCCCCATCAGCTTAGAAATAAAAAAGATGAGCTGGTTAGTTTATACATAAATGAGAATCTAGCATTCATTTGCATAATTTTGAGGCATGGTTTAATGAAGAATTCATATGGAGACTCCTTTCAGGAATATGAAAATGACCAATATTTTACTTTATTTATACCAGCGTAGCAGGGCTTGTAGCGGTATGGGCGCCTTTTAATATAAAAAGCAATATCAATCTGTACTAATGCTGACTAAAATTAATCATGATATTGAATTGGTGTGGGTAGATATCCTTATACACAATAAATCATATAGAATAGGGACATTTTATAGACACTCCGAAGCCAGAGATCAAGAATTTAGAACGCGAGAAATTGTGAAAAGAAATTGAGACATAAGCAATGCACAGTAAAGAAAAAGGTATATATTGTCATAATGGGTGATTTTAATTTCCTGCATTCATTGGGATTTCCTTGTCTAATATGGACCATAGTAGTTCTGCCTTCATAAATTGTATACTGATAACTTTTTGATCCAGATGGTCCAAGAACCAACAAGATACGATGCACTATTCATTTGCCACTTATCTGCCCACCCAAGAAGTTTATCAACGATCATTTTGAATCTTTATGCAAAGTTATTTCACTATTCTAACTGAGGTGGCCATTTTAGTAATCTCATTCTGCAAACTTAGAAACCTTGCATTAAGTCCCTGTCTAAATCATTTATAATATTATATATGAGGAACAATAGTGGGCCCCAGCACTGAACCCTGTGGGACAAAACTCTTCACTATTTCACTCTTCACTATTTCCCATTTAGTTGTACACACTGTTTTTCTATTTGCAACCACTTTAAATCCAACCATGTACCACTTACCCACCTATACCACATTGCAATAACTTTTCATCAGCCTATGTGGGGAACCTTATCAAAAGCTTTACTAAAGTCTAAAATATATAATATCAACTGGAATGCTCTCCTCAGTCGATGCAGTCAGTAATGTATTCCATAAATTTCTTACTAAAAGGTTTTGTCTGACATGACCTACCCTTTCTGAAACCGTGCTGGGAGTCATTAGGACATTAGATATCTTGCTATCTTCTCTATATGACCCTTCAATAACTTTTCCAGAACCTTTACAACCAGAGATGTAAGCTAACTGGCCTATAATTTCCGCAAATCTTTCCTTAACTACCTTTCTTTAATAGGCACAGACTATAGTGTTGTCAGTGAATTTGAAAAGACCAATGCTATAGATCCTAAATTCAAATACAGTGCCTTTGGCAATGCTGAATACTACCCCTCTTCAGAAATTCTACCATATTATACCAATCAGGGCCTGGCAGCTTTACTTGGTCAATATGATCTAATAAACAAGGGTATATCTTTTTACAATCAAATTCAAATTCTGTAAGTTCATTTGTTACATGCATACAAGAACTATTAAGTCTCCAAACTATTATCTAATCTTTCCCCTCAGTAAACACTGAAGCAAGAATTAGCATTGAAAATGTTGACCATTTCCTTTATCTGACTCACTAATTTTCATGCAATTTTAATTGGACCAATTGTCCTATTCTTACTTTTAAATTTATAAAAAGCTAAAAACTATTCCTTGCTAAATTAATTTCTGCCTCTCTCTTTGCCTTTCTTATTGATTGGTTAAGTTAATTCATTTTTCCTATAATTTTCTAAATCATCGTCCCTAATTACTACCTTTGAATATTTTTAAAAACATCTACGCTTTTTTCATTAACTTTTCTCTCTTATTCTCTCTATTCGCACCAAACAGTTGTTCTCTTTTGCTACCCTTATGGGTTATCTTTAAAACATACTGACTGAATATTCGTTAAAATTGCTTAAAAAATGTTCCCAACTGATAAAACAGTTTTGGTCTTTAAACTCTTTATCCGAGTCAGTTGTACTAGCATGTCTCGAAATTTTGGTAAAATCCCAATTTCGGAAATCTAAGATCTTTTTTCCTTCATTAACTTGCAATTTGGGCCCAGATATTACATTCATATTAAAATCTAATTATATTATGGTCACTAAGTCCCAAATTCTCCTCAAAACTCTAACTTCATCCAGCATACTTTCATTGTTAGTTTTAATTTAAGGTCTAGTAAGTGCATCGTATCTTGGGGTTTCTTGGACCATCTGGGTCAAAAAGTTACCTAGTATACAATTTATAGACAAAGTTACAATAGGGCAGATGTAAATAGGGAAGATGATTTAGAAAATTATAGGAAAAATAGAAATAAAGCTTAACCACTCAATAAGAAAAGGCAAAGAGAGAAAGTCAGAATTAATTTTATAGTAACGCTAGCATAAGTAAACCAAAAGTAAAGTTTTTATTAACTTTATTTTATAAATTTAAAAGTATATAATTAGATAGGACAATTGGTCCAATTAAAAAACGATGAAATAATTTAGTGAGTAACAGATAAAGGACGCTATGGTCACATTCATTGAGCTTATATCTATTTGCTATATTCCACGTAGTATTCACAACTTAGAGAGAGCGAAATATGAGCATTAGTTACATAATAGTTTGAGAGACTTAAATAGTTCTTTTATGCTATGTAACAAAATAGTACTTTAACTTGGGGGTTAATTAAACATTTTCAGTAATTTGGAATAAAAGTTAGAGTGAGCGATATATAATATAATGATTTATTATAAAGAAATTTCTAAAGTAAAGTAATTTAAAAAATCTTATGTCTGAAAACAAATGATCAATATTAACGTAATAAGTTTTGTTGGTTTACTTTTATTTAGTTCAACTGAGCTAATAAATCGTTTAATAAAAAAAAGGTACTCGCCTAAATAGTATTAAGGACATTTACCTTCACTATCTCGCATTAATTAAGTATATGCTAATATTTAATTTTATCTAAGTTGGATAACTTAAAGTCAGAGAACTTAAGGAAATTACTTTTACGTTTTCTAGCTAAACAGTTTTTTTTTTATTAACTAGATATATATTTGAGCTTAACTAATTTGATAATCAAATAAAATGAATAGCACTTGAATGTTTAGACTAAAAATCATAACGCACCAACATAACACTTGACTTTAGTTTGACATAAAATAATGTATTAACGCAAGCATCACAATCACAATTATACCTTCAGATTCTATTATAGTCTCTTTTTAAACATAATGGTGTATATATTAACAATATTATTTTAGAAATTGGCGAGGTTTACGGAAAACTAATAAATATAAATGTTCGTATAAGTTTGGCGGAAATTTTCTCAGTAACGCAAATAAAACGTTAAAAATATAAATTAGATAAAGTTACATATTATATTAAAACTTAAGGAATTAAACAGAGAAATTTTGAGAGTAAGTATAACTACTGGTTGTAATTTAAAGATAATTACTAATATCACTCATAATATCCACAGAGAGATAGCTCCCCTAATATTTTACCTTACGTTTGGTGTTAGAAATATTATTTATTTATTTCTTATAACCAACATATAGGTTATTTATTCCTATCCATTTAATATGATACAATAATACTATTAGAACTGATTTTTTATATTTTGTGTTTATAAAAAGGAAGTTAATTATTCATATTGCAATAATTGCTAAATTTACTATTTTTGTTTCTTCATATATTAATTACATTTAATATGAAAGGAAAAATATTTATTGGAAAATATTATTTTCCTATTAAAATCATCATTTGGATGAATCGTATTACATTTTTAACTGATTTATTGAGCCTGACTGTTTGGATACAAAATAATATCGTAATTACGCAAAAATCATATTATATACGCTGTATATTAGTTTTATTAACTAAAAACAGATGCAACTCACGAGCGTTTTATATAGTATATAAGGCATATTTAAAATAGTTTATTCGTATAAAGAAACCAATGTCAATAGAATTAGAAAACTAGAATTAAGAAGTCTGGCACTATACATATCAGTCAAGAGTAATACTCCATTTGTATCCCTTGCCTAAGATGTTATACACTTTTTTTAGCTGAGAGAGTAAGTATGTTAGAACTACATCTTGAGCTAAAATAGATAAAATAAAATTGAGTACTTTTAAGTTATAATTTAAGTGGCCTCAGAATTTATAAAATTGATAACTTATTATATATACTACTAATATACCTACTAATATACTTGCTTGTATATATAAAGTGTAATAAAAAAAACAGTTCATAATTTTAGCTAAAGGAGGCGAATTTCGGACATCTTTTTTGTAAAAGAGTATTTAAAAAATTTTAATTTAATGATTAGATTATCTAATGTTAAGATAAACTAACAATATGCCTTTTAATACTCACTGCAAATTTTATTAAATCAGCTAAGGACTCAGTTATTATATTGAGCACCCCATAAAAATAAGACTAAATAGTATAAAAAGTATCTATTCACTTATATTCACTTATATTTTATGATTGAAAGCGGCTCTTTAAATCCCACACCTAGCCATATTATAATTAGTTTTTGGAGAACTAATCTTATAATTAAATAACATTAATTTATAATTTACCTTAAATGTTCAGGTTACTGATTTTAATAAAGATTTTAATAAATTACTTAGCTTTCAAAGTAGTAGGCACCTATTACCTTACCTATTAAGGCTTAGATGTAATTTTCGAAGTTTACTGATTTATAAAAATCAATTTAAAGTTTAACTCTTTTTATTAAACTAATGAGATCATTTTAAAATTGTTATTAATAGGCACCAACAAGGAGTAATGAGAATATTCATAAATAACTTTGAAAAATGCATTCTTATTTTTCATTATTTAAAGAATAAAATTCATTTATATCTTTAGAAGATAACTTAAAATATAATTAATTCTTTATAACTAATTGAGACAGTTGATATTAAGTGACAGTTAATTATTCTTTATTAAGCCATGATTCGAGTTAATAATCACATTAATTAATAAATATATAAGTTATAATAATTGCAATCAATACTTGAGCAATTAACTAAATAATTCTAATATTATTATGATATAATAAATGTAATTAAACCACAACTTATTAATATTGTAATATATAACTGTTAAATATGTAAGATAACACTAATAACACTTTGCTTTAAAAATTCTGAATGTAATTTAACTTAATATTATATTATATAGAACGAATACTAATTCAGAATATTTTACTTATATTGTATTAATCCTTAAACTTAGACACTGAGAATCTAGTATCATGAGTCACAAGTTGAGGCGGAAGGAATTTATTAACTAGTATTATTAATTATTTCAAAGATCTTTATTGATGAACTATTATCAATATTTAAGCTAGTTAATTTTACTAATTGAGTGGAAATACAAAATTATATTTAATGTGAAACGTCATTTTTTTAGTGAAAACCATTTTATTAATAAAAAATATTTTTACTATACATATAAATCTGTGCAGTATAATATAAGGATATGAGAGCTTTCAAATTAAAATTATGATAAATCAATACAATACTCTAATATCTATTTTTTACATATAATATTTATTTATAATTACTATATTTTTTTTTTTTCTTATCCCAATTTCTTTATAAAAACAGTAACAAAATTTAATATTATTTTTTGTTAAATTTTTTTGTTTGTTTATTTTTTTAAAAATCAAATGTGCAGCTTATTTAATAATAGTCTTTAAACCCTCTTTTTCATACTAAATCTTAAACTTAAAATTATACCTAATTTAATTATACTAAATTTTACTTATATTATTTATTAACTAAGAGGTCTGCAAGGTTATCATCCATGCTATAGGAAACACGTGGGCAGCTTGGTGGATAGTTATATTGGAGGACAGCAATATAATTTTCTCTTGAGTGATATATTATTAGAATATCCGTAGATAATAGAGCACCATATGATATATCACTTATTATTTTTACTTTCCTCTTATCATATATCCTAACTTAATCTATTTGTATTATATTAATTAATAATTTATTATTAAGAAGAACCATGAGTCTGTTGCTAGTTTAGTTCATATAACTGTATAATTTGTATATTAGTTGTACGGATAATACATTAGGTGTTTAACATTAATATTAACAAAACCTCCTGTATATTATTAATTTATCGAGATTATAAGAGTGGAGAGATATAAGGATTATATTCTTATATAGTTTCTGGAACGTCACTATTATATCCATCACCAAACATTTTTAGGTTATACATTTCTCGGTTGCGTTAATCTGTTGTTGTTATTAATCCTGGCTGTAAGTATTACATTAACCAACACTCACTAATATATACCAACAACTTCCCATAAATGGATACGTGGATTATTGTCATGTCCCTTTATTAGAGAACCTACTATTCACTCCCATCCATTTACTTTATCTAATTACCCAAATACTCATACTTAGAAATAACAAGTGTCTAAGACCGCTCACCATATTAATTATATATATATTAATAGGAACTTAGGAGATACTTCACCTTATAGTAACTACACATAATATAATACGGTCTGAATACACTTCATAGATGTATACTCATTTATTGCTTTATGAAGGGTAGAATAATCCATACACTATATATATATATATATATCCATAAAGCTAAGGTTATGTGCATTAATTACTGATATTAATATTCTTTATAATTTTGTATTAACTAAAATATACTTTTAAATATTAATTACTGTAGTTAACAATTTTACTTTTTAATAAACAAATTTGAAGGTATATATATGCCGTATTATTATTTGAGCCTTATCCAATCAATCAGAGGATTTACCAGATCTAAAATAGGTGTCTATATCGAGTGATGCTGAGATATGTATGAGGCATAATTTTCTATGATCAGACACGATAATGGGGTAAAGAAGTTCAAAATAGGTATACTTTTACGTTTTAGTAATGTAGAAATCATTTTATGCTAAAATTATTATGATTACCATTGTTATCATTAATATAATTATATAAACCTATTATAGTTGATTATAACTCGAGCATTGCATTTTATACCAAGGAAATAAATGAAAGGTTAATTTTTAATTACAGTGACCAAAACTAAAATTTGTATAAATTTTATCAAACTCCTCCTTGAAAGCATTACGAATTTACACTAATATATAATTAGGACCTCTTTCCGTACAACCAATCTCATTTTCTATTACTTGGCAACCCCTTTATTTATATTAAGAGAAGATATATTATTATTGAGCAGTATGTCTCTATAATTAATTGTCGATATACCACTCGAATCCGAGCGTTGTAGTTATCAAGCAAGACTTATGGGCGTCTCCAAAGAGGTGCAGAGCCTCCACACCAAGTTAGGAAATGGTTCGGATATAGTATATATTATACAACGAGAAAAACCTAAATAAGCAAGATAGGACTCATAAGAGGAAAGAGAAATCCAGAGTGATAGGTGAGTTATGCATAGGGACGATGGAAAAAAGTTGCATTACTTATGAGCTACATTGGAGCTTACAGGCTGATCGTTTTTTTAGCAGCCAAAGAACTCGTGAGCCGCCACGGCAAAGATTCGCTCGGTGAAACGTCGAATCATTGTTAGCCACTGAAATCTATTCCCAGTACCAAAAGCTAGACACTGTGCTGTAAACAAGAGGATGGTGGATAATCTATAGTAGTGAGAAACACATAAATGAAGATGAAGCAAATCGATAGACAGAAAATCAATTGTCCATACGAATTTCTGAAAATTCAACAGCTCATTTTGTAGAGAGTAACCCTGAGTACACGATGTGGTGGGTTTTACTCAATTGAAAATTTAAACATTTTTTAAATTAGTGATATTGCAGCTAGTGAATTTGAACTCTTATAGACGATGCGACTATTGATATACAGTGTGGCAATCAACTGCTTACAGTTGTTGGCGGTACATACGAGTGAAACTCATACGCACGCATTGAGTGTATTAATGACATCATGCGCTTGCATCGTAATGGCAGTATAATTTCTATCAACAAATCTCACTTAGAAATCTTATACATACGAATGGCAACGCTCATAAATGTTCCGCACAATATTAGTAGATGTAACACGTCAACACAACATTACATTGATTTCCCTGAGATATACTTCCTTCCATTATATCAGTATGTGTAAGTAGCGCTATTTAAGCCAAGGTGCTTCTATTCTTTGTTTCTAATTGAGAGGTTCTAGCTAAACTTATTTTTACTTAAACTTATTGAGCCCTAAATCGTAAGGAGGAGACCAAATAACATATTTCTAACCACTAACTTATAAAAAATTGAGTCGACCGTTAATAGCCCAAATTAGATATATACATTCTTGGGCCTAATATTAAACATTTTTAAATGATGAGCAATCAGATCCTCTTTCACAATCTCGCCAAATCTCGCCACCTTACCACACACCCACTTCTTAAACTTGCTCGCATTCTTGTACCGGAGTCAGAAGATATAATAAATCTTCCTATAAAGGTATCTCCAAATACTAACGTGGAGGAACTGGTTACTCCTGTAATGTGTGAGCACTCAGTTTCTGTCAAGTCAATAACTAATCGCACTATTGTCTTAGCTTCTACTGATCTCTATAAAACATGATGCACTCGTATTTTTCATATTCTAAATAATTAAGTAATTAATCCCATTATAATACGTTATATCGTAATTCCTTGACTATATGCTCTAGTTTATTTATTAAATAATACATTAATTATTTAATTTGCTCTTTACAGACGAAAGAGCAAACTTTATTTTGTGTTCCTGGTATAGGTCTTATACATATTTAACTAAGTTTTAATATTATCACATCAGAGATCATCCTCACTCACCATTCTATAAAAAAGATCCAATGATCACGGCAGCTCGACTTATGACTTTGCACCGAACAAATTTCTGGTTTCTTTATTAAGCGAGGGAGCGATATTTACCATTTATATAATTCGTAAAAAATATACTGTTACCTTAACAACAAACAAGGTGCTTGTACCTTGCACTTAGATTTCTCATTTATCTTAATCTATCATTTCCAAATTAATCCTAGATTAGAAGGTACGACAGCGGAATAACATAGCGTAAAGAGGGTTAGCTTCTTGTCGAGTTGGCACCATACTACATTAATTCCAATTTTCATTCTATGTGAGATCATAATGCATAAAACTACGCTCAAAAGGGTTGGAGTGATCCAAGTTGGTCCAGAAATATTTCCCTGAAGGGGATTTGAGAAGAAAACTAAGGACATGATACCACATAGGATGTACAATAAATATTTCTTTAAACTTTTATCACAAAAGTATAAACTATATACCCTAGTATATATTAATAATAAAATCACCAGGATTTTAACTGCACTGTTAATTTACATTATTTATCAATTTATACTAATTTAATACTTTGGAGTACTTATATTTAACAGATGGAATAAAGTAATTAATAATAATACCATTTATAACTAATAATATATATACCATTATTCGTTAATATTCTATTTTTTATAACAAACTAGATTTTACTAATTGAAGTTTGACTGTTAATTATAACCAGTTATATACTCACAAAATACTTGTGAATCCTACAGCAAATTATAATTTATAATTAATAGAATTCAAAATTATAAATGCTAACTATATATATTTCATTCCTAAAAATATTAGGTAAGCATTAGCAAGTAAGTCAAAATTTAATAACTTAAACCCCATCAGCTCCAGGGAACGTGAATAACTTATAAAACTTATATCCCTAGGTTTACCTATTAATTGGACTATTAAAGGAGCTAATAACTCATTTATTCGGCTTTTGGTTTATGTCTATAATATTTGGGATCATAGGAGGCCTTGCTTAGTTTATATCTATTACTATTACCATCTATTCACCATCTCCTACTCACTGACTAACAAAAATCTCTTTCATACTGTTAAATTGTGGATTCACTTACCTTATACTATCATTATACATTACAATATACACCCTTACATGGGTAGAATTTTTTTTGCAAATGCATATATAATAAAACTTGGGTCTGCTATATCTGTCCCTGGGTTCTGTTTTCTAAAAACGTAAATGGCCCCAAACTGCACTAGTAATATTAACTCTTCCCACCTTTTAATGGTCAACAATCTCACGAAGTTATTTCTATTTGGTACTACCCACTATATCTATAGTTCCATCAGCACAGAATTGAGTATACGCATTATATATTTAGTTTAAGAGGTCTTAATTTATTTCAATTTTGATGCAATTTAATATGTTTGGTTGCAAGGTTTTTATTTTTTTATATAGATTATTCTACATCTACATAATCGCTCTCACTCAAGTTTTTATTAAACTATAAACCATATTTATGTCATTTGTTCACATTTTTGTGCTTTAATAGTTTTAACTCTTTATTTATAAATTGTTTTTATTTATTTAATATATATATATAACTTATAACTGTTTATGTTTTTAGCCTTACTTAAAAATTCTATTGTTTAAAAACTTTATTCCTCTATTTTGGTTCTTTCATCACTATAATTTTACATCTTTACCCTATTACTATCTAAAATAGGTAAATGAAGCCAAGTTATAATAGAGAGATCAAAAAGCCTTGAAATCCTCTTAGAAACTATACTAAGTTTATTTACTAATTATATTGAACATTTTAATTAATTGTTGGCGCTTTTATTGAGTTTTACCCCGCCAAAAGTTTAATTATATTCACCATACTACTCGTTTTATGATTTTAGTTCTAAATTATATCATATCTGATTTCAATCTTGGTTAGCTAAATTTGAGATATTATGACAGTTTATGTTCATTTATTCGGTTAACTTTTATTTTTCTATAGTGTTATTCTATACCATTTTTTTATTTAATATTAAGTTTTTTCTTAACTACTTATTAAAAGATGTAAAAGAAAGATAAAAATTATTTATAAAAAAAAAAATAGTATTTCTTAAATTTCTTTCTGCTTTTATAAAACATATCTAAGTATTATTTCTTACATAACTAAGTTTTTAAAAAACCCTAATGCTTTTACTAATTTATTAAACAATATGGATTAGTTTATATAATAACTTATTTACTTCTATAGATGACCCTTAATAAACAGCAAATGCATAGTTGTAAAAGCCCATAGGCCGAGTTTGAGAAGATGGGCTAAGTCTATTTATGGAATATTCTTTAATTTTACATCTCGACAGTATAATCTATAAAAATCTCTAAGGATACACATTAACCTCATCATCTATTATCAAACTTAGCACTGGCTAAGATATCTCTTAATATTTGTGCAGTGAGTAACACGAAGACCTCATAGTGTACACGTGCTACTAAAAAGGAGTCGAGCATACTTCTCTTTATTGGACTGGACTACGTGCTTGTGTTATAGTGATGTTAACTAATGTTAGTTTCGCACTGAGATTATGAGCATTGATCCTCTTATGAGGATTAGATTAAAATATATTTCAGGAATTTATGAGGACAATATTTGTTCTTAATATCATTAGTATGCACAGTTATTTCTTTTAGTACACGCACTCAGGGGTTTGTCATCTAGGTTAGTTAATTATGTTATTTATATAACTGCAGTAAAATAGAGCAATGATGGAGTGAGAGTATTAAGATGTAAAGCTTTCGATGGGTCGTGCTAAGCGGAGTAGTTATATATATTGCTCTGAGGATTGGAGGAGTGTGGAGATGCTCGGTTGTATATTATAGTTCGTATAATGATAGTACATAACGTTCCTCTCTACTAGTGTGTTAAATCCACAGAAATAGTGATAGAACTACTAATTTAGAATGCGCCATGAACATGGTTCGCGACGCTTAGTTAATATCATACCTTTATTATGTTATATAGATCTCATGTTAACATTCTATAAACTTAGCACTCATGACTTTGTGAGCAACATTGTGCAATCGGAGCATGTGGTAAACGCATCATGTGTGAACGGAATTGCATTATATTTACACAACAGTAGAAGTATGTGTGAATTTCTCTGACACCTCACAACCACATCAGACTGAGGAGCGGTGATGGTGAGAGAAGTATGCGAGTGATTGTCAAGAGCCTGCCTTAATATATTAATGAGCCAAATCCGTTCGATACACAAATGCCGTTAGCCAACACTCCTCGCCATGTAAATTATTTACAAGTATATTGGAATTAATGATAGAGGTTATGTGAATAACTCTCAGACTACCACAATTCATTACATTCTTGAAGCTAATAACTCTGATGACTCAATTCAGTATTCACATTACGGGTAAATTTGACGGGTGCATTAAATGGTACATTGACAGCATCGTGTTAGATAAAGAAAACAAGAAATGCAACCACATCATCCAGTGCAGCGAGATATAACCCTCGACGAAACCATCGAAATATGAGTATTATGTGATAATTCTCATTTTGGCTCTATCTAAAGAACAATAACTATGAGAAGAAGAAATTTTTAAATAAGAATAAATGAAGATTTCAAATAATGATACAACAATTCCAATAAAATTTCTCAGAAGCCGAAGATTATATCTATAATCACAATAAAATACACAGATCACTATGACCACTAAATTACGAAAAATGAACACTAAAGCGATTACAGTTTCATGAGAGATAAATATCTCTCATTTATCCCTTGAGAAATGATTCTGTGTTGTATCGAGATTGTTAGATATATATGCTTAGCCCCTAAAACGACTCTAGTATTATAAAGTTACTATGTTGCTCTCTCATATATAGAGATTAATATATTCTTGGTAACAAGTAAGATTATAATAGTCAAATGTCTTTAATATTTCAAGTATATTGGTAGCTCATCACAAACATGGCTACTGCTTTTGGATAGACACACCTTACGGAGTCATATTGAAAATAGTATATATGTTTTGTCTTTGATATATATAAATTAAATTATTCTTGATTTAATATAAAATTAGTAAACGCATTAGATTTGAAATTAAGTGAGTACTATTTATATTAATAACAGTAAGTATCAGAAATTTTATAACAAATAATTTTTTACAATATATCGAGTATTCTTGTTAAAAATAATTGCATTTTGAGGACCTTGGAACAAGTTGAAAAATATAACAAAACAAACTTGAACAAGGACTTAAACTAAATGTAGTACATATACCAATATCACAAAAATTATAACAAAACGGATATAAATATATAACATCAGTCCTACAAGTAAAACTCTAGCCACCAAACCCACACATATCATGAGTTCACTAAAATAAATTAAAACAAATCATAAATCGCGCAATTATTAGATAGTAATAAAACATTTATATGCGTTAGTGGGAATATCTAAATTACGAAATAAGAAACCAGTTCGCTATAATAATATATAAGCAACTTACTATTATTAGTACCAAATATATAGATACTATTAAAAATATCTCGTATTAAAGTCATATATATATGTTAAAAATATAAATAAAACAAAATAAAGGACTTAATTTTCAACATTAAATAGAGTTCTAAAAGGGCATACAAGACATTAAAACTCTTCAAACACTTTTGTACAACCTTGTGAGAGCACTAAAAAAAAATAGAAAAATTATTATTAATAAACATATTGTATTAAAATCTTTAACTATATATATTTACCTATAAAATACAATGTAGCTCGTTGAAAAATTTAAAAAAATGATGCAGCGTAAAAAATCAAAAACATAAAAAAATAAAAACCTTAAAAACAAAAAAAACTTAATAAATTGATAAAAGACTTAAACTAAATATAAATGTTTCGTCATGTACTAGAAAACTACACAATTTGTTCTCTGAAATACTATAAAAATTAATAATAATAATTACCATAGATTATTTATTATTGCCAATATTAAACAATGACCACTTGAAAAAAGGTAGGCAAGTCCTGAAAGGCTGGAAAAAGTATCATAATTTCTAAATGCCAAGTAAAAAATCTACTTTAATATGACTAATTTACAGGATGAAATTAATTAAAATTATTGTCAGCAAAATTTAAACCATTAGTTTCATATTTTTAATAAACATCGGAAATGATCTACTTTAAATAGAAATAATATTATAAGTGTTGTAGCAATTTACGCATACATGGAATCAAGGATTTGGAATTAGCACTTAATAGAGTGGGAAGAAATTGAGAGAAAATAGTTAGGAGCCATAATATTTAGTTTGATAATACCACAGCTACTTCCGAGCAAAGTTTATATCCAAAAAAATTAACCGTTTCCAGTTATATTTAAACAGATAATTTTTGTGTGTATATAGAATAAAATATCTCTTTTAATAAATATATTTAGAAAGCTTGGTATAAATAAGGTATCTCTATAATCAATGTGTTTATGCGTGAGTGTGTTTGTTTAATCTTTCTTTATGACATATATAAAACTAGAGCCAGCAAACAAAATAATGAGAAAGATAGTACTATTTTATTATTTGAAAAATGACATTGGATACTTTTCATTAAAGCTTTAGTTCTATAATAATAGAGATATAAATACTATAATACTATTACTTGAAGACATTATGATAGTTCAGATATTATATAATAGATCATGAAAGCTTTTCTTTACTACACTGTATAATATATTACCTAATTATAATTTTAATTGAAGTGGATAGGTATACGGAATGATTATTCATATATATATATCTACTAAATACTATTTGAGATGTAAAATATGTATTTAAAGGTAGTGACGTCATCTTTGAAGAAGATCACGTTTAATTTATAATTATAAAAACAATTATCGAATTTAACAAAGTTTTATTCAAACATATACCAGAGGGCATTAATTGTAAATCGATAATTTCTCTAAATACAAATTTTGTTTCAAATTTAAAAGAATCTATAATTCTTGAGAAAAGTTTGTAATGATTTCTTACACTCACCTTTTCTAAAAGCGTTCTACTTAATTGTTGCTGTTTTAGTATTATGTAATCGCAAAACCTGGGAAAATATTAGCACGACACTTTGGTACCATAACACCCCTCTTTAATCCTCTATGCACTTCGCCATGAACCTGTAACCCTGGGAACTTCAACGACGTAACTAGAAACACACTCAACTCCCTTATGTATTGTATAACTGATGCCATATCCATATCGATATAACCTATTCCGGCAGCATTGATAAAGGACCAGTTGTTGGAAAAAATGTTGAGCTCCGTTTATAACTGTCTTGGTAAGCTGAAGGATCGATTAGTACAGATAAGTATACCTAAAATTATAATACAAAACTAATCTAGTCAATATCCCTTAGACACGGATACATAGCTAAAATAACTATAAAAGAGAGTCTCTTTCTCAAACGCCTCATTGACATATAATATGTAAGTTTACCCTAAATAAGAAGAGAAAATCCTGCAGACAATAGATATGAGGCGTTAAAGAAATAGCAGCTCTCAGTGTTTTCTGAATGTATAGGTATGATCAACTTTATTGTTATAAGAAGTCCAGTCATAGGTTTACTTGCTATGCTATATTTGGAGATGGAAGCTCACTAGAGACAAGGGTTAAGTAAAACTTATTTTTTAATCTCTTCTGTCATAAGAGATCATTGAGCAGTGTGTATTTGTGCTAACGTGTCGCGTTGACGTGAGGAGGTGATTGCATAATAATTACCATTTCATGTGAGTGAGCAAGAGATAGATGCTTTAGGAATCGTGCAGTATGTTCATATAGGTTGGTAATGTTTGAGCTTCGTGAGTTATATGTAATACCTGATGGATAATGATATTCAAGAAAGCTTAGGCCTAAATGTATTAGAAAGATGCGGTTTAAAACGACAAAATAGTGAGAGAGTAGTGCGTATAAGTCAATATGTTACGTTTCTATGAGTATATTGTGAGCAATCCATTATTTGGAGCGTCTCCTCATCGTGATCATCTAAGACTAATTTTATCTTATGTAGAGCGTTAATACTGGCCGTATCTATACCTTAAAATGCTCGTATGTGGTAAAGATTTTCATGCGAGTTTCAGAAATGGATTCAAACAAGATTTGTGAAAGCTTTCAATTGTTAGCGATACGTCTACTCAGTATAATTATAGCTTCATTCATATTAATTTATTTTTAATTGTTAAAACCCCAATGGTAGTGTTATGACGCTACACTCTATATATTTTGTGTTAGTGATCAACTCTGAGGAATATAAACACTACAATGTTACACAATCGCGTCTCTATCTGTGGATCATTCTTCATTCTCGATTGATTTATCTTGCTACCATATTCTCTATCTACTTCTATTATGCAGGCTACCTCTACTTGTCTTAGTGTAGTCTGGGACATTCCACCACCTCTAGGGAAGAATCACAGACAATCCTCGCAACACCATCAAATTCGCAGTTATTGTGTTCCTATAATGATCATTATAATCGATTGACGTTATTTCTTACTCACTTATGTACCTACACCGAAGAATTTCTTTTCACTACTCGAGTCCCTGTCAATATTTTTATTTTGTGTACTGTGCTATCCTACTACGTAAATTTCCATGAACTCTGGCAGAGAGCCGTGCTCGACAACCCCACTACTTGGTACATCTCTCGGAGTAGTTAGCTGCTATGAGATTGTCTTACTAAGCACTGTTAGGGTTGCAAATTGTGAGGCAGATACGTCAACTAGAACCCTAAATTGAGAGGGAAAATAGAAATGGAGCCCTTGCTTGCTAATATATATATATATATATATATACCAAATAAATATATTATGATATATACTGTATATACTATTTCCTATAACTAATTCTATATATAATTCCACACAGAATTTTAATCTGTATCTATTGATAAACTGGAGAATATATACTTAAGGGATAATCTTCAAAAAACTTAAAAGGATACATTAATTTAACCAGAGTCAACTAAGTTTAGGAGTTATTACCAACAATAATTCAATGAACTGATTTAGAAACTTGAAAACTTAATTTTATTTACATCCCCATCAAAAACAGTACAGATAGAATATACCTTTAATAAGGTAATAATAATAATTATTTATTAACATTATGCAACATATATGTATAAATAATCAGAATAATAAAACTTAAAAATGTGTTAAAGCTTCAACATAACAATTACGAGAGGCGAAATAATGTAGTAGTTCAACCTATGATTTTTTGAGCATTATTTACATGTTTTAATCATTAATATGATACATTAACACAATTTAGTAATATATATATATTACACGTTAATCCCATAATTAAGTATAACTAACTAAAATATAAAATCTAAAATCCTAAATATATATGTATTTATTCACAAATTTCCACTTCCAAACGTGTACGTACCAGTATTTGGCGAAAATTTATTCGGCACTTTTCATATAATGTATAATTTATAGCGTATTATCAA
>JABUQX010070311.1:7500-10000 GCA_015478945.1 Trachelipus rathkii | reverse complement strand
GAGTTCATTAGCAAACTGCTAAACTGGCAGGCTCATGATAATAAAAAGGAAGACAGGATGGAAGAACAGGAATAAGGAGACGGGATCACCGAGAAAGAGCTTGGGGAGGCGTTGAAGATGAGAAAACAAGTCCTGCTGGAAGGACCGGAATAACCTGTAAGCAATTAATAAAGGAAAGGAAGAAGACGAGTTGATACTGTCTTAAGGTTTTTTAATAAATTACAAATGAGAGAAAAAGTTACTTTTAAATGTATAAATCAATTATAATACTAATACTCATATATAAGGGCTAAGAAGACATGGGAGAATTTAAAATGTATCTCCTTATTTGATCACCTGGCATGGATGTACAAAGAAATTGAAGAAAGATTGAAGATGATGACCAAATTTTATAATAAAGTTGGCACTTTTTAGAAGGAACAGAAGAAATCATGTTCGTGCTGAGAATGATGGTGAGAAATATTGGGAAATACAATAAAAAGCGTATCATAGACTTCAGAAAGAATTTGATTTGGTTCCAAAGGATAGAATGCGGAAAAACACGGAGAGATACGAGTGAAGAAGAAAGTTGACGAGACTTTAGAAGAACGCATAAAACGACAAATTTAATGTAGCAATGGGATAAGAAAACAGCCTAAAAGTAATTGTGGTTGATTTGAAAGTAAAAATCTGGATTAAATTAAAAATAGACCCATTCTTTTGTGACATTTTTGTATGTTGTGATACGAAAGGTGTAAAAAAGAGATGATGAATTTTGACGGTGACAGTTTGGCGTTTGCAGACTATCTGGCGAGTTAAATTAAATGCAGGGAAAAGTTACTAGAGGTATGGTGTATTGTAAAACAATCTGAACAAAGCTAGAATAATCATGGATGCGGACAATAATAGTAAGCAGATGGGTGGGAGAAGAGTTGAGGGTGGATGTTGATCGAGGAGTTAAGAAAACTTACCAAATACGTAAATAATTGAAGGTGATTCGGAGAGAGGTGGAAATGCTAAAGTGATTTCAAATAGGATTGTGAAGTATATTAGAAATAGTAAAAAGCAGTTATACCAATCATAAGGAATGGACAATAGAAAATAGAGTGAAGAAGGTACTTGAATAATTCGAGCATATATCTGCATATGGGAAGAGACTTGGGATTTGAAAAACAGGTAGGGAAATAGAATCCAAACCACAGAGATTAACGTATTGGGACCTATAGCCTGGAAGATCAGAAGAGGCAAATAAGAGACCAAAGAATCAGGGAGAGTATGAAAGTGAACCCTATCATAAACAAATAAGATGCGGCTTGATTAGGATTTTAGAGACACTTTGAGAGGATGTCAAAGGAGAGGGTGGTTAAGAAAAGGTGGGATTGGAGATCGAAGGAGATCGAAGGAAAGACCGCAAAATAAGTGAAGGGACTTTAGTGAAGATTTCACGAGAATGGACATCAAATGTCTCAACTGCAAAAATTTATAAAAGATTGAGTTTTAGAAGACAACAGTGGAAGACGAAAAAGCTATGCTGACCCCATTAACATGAATATGAAATAAAGATTAGAATATACAGCTATATCTAATATATATATAACTATATATATAATATATATATATATATATATTATATAGACTATATATATTACTATATATATACTATATATTATATATATATCATACTATATACTATATATATAATAGCACATTATATATTAATAATAATAATAATAATTAATTAATAATAAATAATAATAATAATAATAATAATAATAATAATAATAATAATAATAATATATAATAATAATAATAATAATATAATAATGATAATAAATAATAATAATGATAATAATAATAATAATAATAATAATAATTGGTAATGAAAAATCAAATATAAGAGGGGAAAAGATTCTTTTAATGAAATTCTTTAATCTTAAATTTATTAAAGTCAATTTATTCCATTTTTGATTGAAAGTGATTTAAAATTTGAAAGTACTCAAAAGTTTCAACAACTTTGGTAATTTACAGACAACTTGAATTAGTCTTTTGATGTTCCATTTTAAAAGGTTTATTAATATTTGATATTCAAGAATGATTTTTGAAGTTTGATGCAAATCTGTAATTAAAAGGATTTCACAGAGTTCTCAATGAAAAGTCATTATCAGAAATTGATGAAATATTTTTTTGTAAAACTTGACTCTTGGAGTCGCTTGGAAAAGACAATAGAACTTTTGTTTGCTTGCAGCATACAATAAGGCGTATCTTCTCTCCCTTATATTGTATATTTTGGAGCTATTTTCATACTATATACTATATATATATATTATATATACTATATATATATATTATATTATACTATAATATATATATATATATATATATATACATATATATATATATATATATATACTATATATAAGTATATATATATATATATATATATATATATATAATATATTTATGTGTGTGTGTAGCAGATGTAATTTTTCACCTACTCGCATTCGGACCTTGATTTAAATCT
>JABUQX010070311.1:0-2500 GCA_015478945.1 Trachelipus rathkii | reverse complement strand
TTTAAAATTAAATACAAAATGATTCCATTTTATTTTGGTCTCTTTTTCGTATATTAATAAATTATGATTTGGAATTAAATATATGATCTGAATAAAACTATGTAAAATGAAGTTCCCTGATAGGCTGTAAATGTTTTTTCCTTTCTTTTAAGTGCAAAGAAATGGTTGAGAGTTTTGTGAAGCGAGATTCGAATAAGCAATAAGGATTGGGGTGACCATAAATGCTATTTAATACCCTTTATTGTATCTGAAGCACATTAAGCAATTGTTTTAAAAGTTAAATTTCTCCTTAACGACCTCGTAGGAAAAGCAATTAACATGAAATTACCTTTAGAATTTTCATAATATTTTTTTTTCCCTTTTTTTTCCTTTCAGAATCTCCTTTTCTAAACTCGGATATAAAAAATTCCCAAAATAAAAAACAAGAACATTCCGTATTTTTACAAACACCTTTATTGCTTGTTCAAAAGTTTTTCACAAAATAAAATTATCAAAATTTTCAATAAGGTAATAGAATTAATTCGATTGGCGTGAAATTTTTTAAGACTCATTCAATTGTCTCAAATTTTTACAAGTACACACAAAGTTTTTAATTAAGTACTGATATTAAAAACCTTTATTGACAAAGGTTTTGTTAGTTTATTTTTTTATTATTTTAGTTTCAGAATAATTAGATATTGTAGAATAAACAAAGCAGATAAATAAACAAAGGCGAATTCTTCCCCAATATATATATAATATATAGATTATATAATTATTATATATATAAATATATATATATTATTGAAGTATAATATTATTATAGTTATATATATATATTATATATATAGAATATATAATATATTATTACTATAAATATAATATAATAATATAAATATACTATATTATATATAATATATTCAATATATAGGAAGTAACCGATACCAGAAAAGAAGCAGATACCGATACCGATACCGATACTCTATTTTTTTAGGTGCCGAAACCGATACCATACCGGAGATACCGATACTTTAATTTAAACTATAATAAATTCACAGTAATAAGATAAAAACATTTGTGCACTGCTATGGCAACTCAAGATTGCATTCCCATGTACCAAAAACAATACTTCAGTCGATTTACTATTTCACATATTTGGTTGTGACCCAAGCTTATATTTATTTATAAATTTAAAATAGATACCTTTAAGATAATAATTGCAAATTATAATATAATTAACATTTTTTATGTTTGTTTATTTAAAAAATATTCCATTTCCATTTTCAAGTAAGTATTTAACAAAGTATTATGCTACTAGCTTTTTAATTGTATTAACAATGATTACAATCATTTACAAGCACAGCACTTCTTTAACAGCTACCCAATATTAAAGAATAAAAATAATGAAAGAAGAGGACCTCAATTAATCAGCCGAAAAGTTTAAAATAAAAAAACGCTATTACTCAAACATAAAGACATAATAAAATACTCCTCTAAGATAGATACTCATTCAATTACTCAAATTCAAAAAATTCACAAATTTGTGATGCAAAAACAAATTAACGCTTTTACTAGTTACTGGCGAGAGACTTCCTTTGGCAGCGTGTTACATTCCTACCTACACTATAAAAACGCTCTCTCTCGACTGATGAAGGCGGTGCTGATAATTATTTGCCATGCAAGCACTGATAATAATAGAAAACCTTGGCCCATTTTCATGCCACCGCATTAAAGGATTCTCTTCTGTATTCAGCATCTCCATGTTTTCGTAGAGCCTCATCTCTCTTTCACAGATTGCAAATTTGAATTATCTTGGCTCCTTGATGACTGTCTCAAAACTTCAGTTCCTTTACGATGACGGTTCCTGTGTGGATTCAAAACTTGAACAGGTGAAAGACGATCGTTCATGCCATTTCCAGAAGGGCCAGTAACTTATTTCAATAGTCTGAATTATGATTCCAGGAGTTATTCGTCTGCACGTTAACATTCAAGTATGAGATTGCTGGAATTAAAGCGCATCTCATCGTCGACTATCATTTAAACTGTTTTCCAGTGGGTATGCAAAAATAACGGCGCTTACCCCTTCTCATAAATATTAATTTTTAAATATTTAGTTAAATTTTTATTTTTGTCAAGCGAGGGAAAGCTCCTCGAGTCACAAAATAATGACAATTTTAAATGCATTCTAGAAAAGTAAAATGAGAAGAAGAAACAATAACAAGGGGTGTAAGAACAATTAATGTGGTGGAACGTCACCGTCGGATGGGGTCCATTCTTGTGGGTGGTTTTACCAGCTTGCTTAAGGAATTTCCTATTTGTAGAGCCTCTTGATTTTTATAATTTTTTACATGTTGTCATGACCGCCGCTCAAACGGGCAGAAACCCTATTTTCAAGGAGTGAAGTGGGTGTTTCGAACGCTCTCAACCAGAATTCCAATTCTAACGCAAGATTTATATCGAAGATGAGCACAGACGAACAGGCTTAAATGATCCGTGAGGAAAATAATACTCTCCTCCCGTC
>JABUQX010070310.1:17500-20000 GCA_015478945.1 Trachelipus rathkii | reverse complement strand
CGCCCCCCCCCCCCCCCCCCCCCCCCCCCCCCCCCCCCCCCTCCAAACTTACATTCCTCTACTTCGTGCATTCCTTTACTGACTCAATTCACTTTTTCTCGATCTCAAAGTCATTCAATTCCCAACACACTCACCACTATACATCCGCTTAACCAAAGGACTATCATCCATCCTTTTCATATGACCACACCATCTCAATGTACTCTCGTTTATTCTCTCATATACGCCTTTCTTTAAACTACAGAACTTCTTAATGCGTTCATTCCTCAATTTTTCAATTCTTCTCACAACTAACACTCCCCTAAGATTGGCCATCTGAACATTTTCTACCTTACATGTATACCTCTTATTCCAGACCATAGTTTGACTACTATACATTAACACAGGCAACAACATACCCTCATGCAAAACCCTAGGGCACTCAAAATTTATTTCTTTCACGTTCACCAAGAAGTTAACTGCACCAGACACCTTCCTACCATACACAACTTTCGTACTACAATCTGTATCATCAGTTGCTTTTTCATCCAACATAATCTTAAATATCTAAACTCAGATACTTGTTCAAGTTGCTCACCATTTAATATGATTTCACACCGGGGACTCTCCTCACTTAATTACTACTGTAACCTTACTATTATCTACATTTACTTTCAAACTACTCCTTTTACACACCCTGTCAAACCCCTTTACCAAACTTATCAAACTCTCCTCAGATTCACCGTACAAAACAATATCATCCGCATACAATAAGCAAGGCACTCTCCACTCTCTTCCATTCTCCATCATTCTAATACCTTCCCCTGTCACCCCACCTCTAATTCTTTCATAACCTCATTCATATAAAAAGTAAATCAATCACTTTCGACTCCATTTATTCTTACTCACGCTTCACTATCGTCATACATACTTTTGATTCCATTCAGAAGTCTACCATCAATACCATATATTACTAACACCTGACACAGAGCTTAGCTATTAATCCTGTCATAAGCCTGTTGTTGCAAATGCATAAAACCTAAATACAATTTATTCTTCTTCTCTCTCATTTTCTCAATCATTTGTTTCAATGTAAAGATTTGATCCACACATCCTCTACCACTTCTATATGCACCTTGTTATTTACCAATCAGTCCTTCAGTCATTCGACATAGTCTTTCAACCAAAATACCAGCATATACTTTCCCTACAACATTCAATAAACTAATTCCCCTATAGTTCCTACAATTCTCCTTATCCACCTTACCCTTATATAAGGGTACTATTACTGCTCTCTTCCAATCTCTCGGAACTATACCCTCCATAAACACATTTCTACACAACTTCCAATTCCATTCAACCACCATCTTGCCTCCATTTTTTATCATTTCAATAGTTATTCCTTCTAGTGCAGACGCGGTGGAAGCCAGAAGGGAGGCTAAAGAGAGAAGCATTAGAAGGAAGACTGGAGAAGAAATTAAAAATCTTAAAATGTCATATTTTGGGTAGAGGTTTATAAATCAAGAAGGAAACTATTAAAAAAGTGCTTTGGAGATTAAATTTTAAGAAGAGAGAACTAGAGGTTTGAAGTTTCAGTAACTAGTAAAACAAAAAAATTATATTAATAATTCGGAATTTCAAAATTTTAAGTATTTATTATTAAATTATTTTCATTTAAAATTTGAGATGGAGAAGATGCAAATTTTTTTTAGACATTTCTTTTTAATTATTTTGAATGAAATGCAAAATGAAAAAAAATAAAAAATTTGAAACTTTAATTTTAGGAAAAGTGAAGCTGCGTTTTGCGAAGTCGTAGAGCCGTAGGAAGAAAATTTCATAATTATCTTCGCTTGATAGCAAGGGGCTGAAAATCCCCTTCTATCATATTTTTCTTTTCGTAAATGGTAATGATAGATAAGTTTGAAAACTTAACAACCACCAACACCACCCCCTGCAGCTATGAGGGATATGGTGCTTTGTATATATATATATATATATATATATATATATATATATATATATATATATATATATATATATATATATATATATATATATATATATATATAAGCTTTCATTATCCACCAAAAGAGATGCTTAAAAAAAAATCTTCGCTTATTAGTTACCAAGAAGTTTCCTTATAGGATTTAAGAGTTAATTTTTTACTTGAAATCTTTCTATGAGACAATTTTGATGAGTTTAATATACCTCAGTTGAGGCATTTCTTATGTGGATTTATTTCTTAAGTGTCTCATATAGGGAACGTCAGCGATACTTTGACATTCCTGGAAAAAAAATATCGTTTATTCACAAAAACAATTTTAAAATGTAACCTAATATCAGCAGTATTTGACGTTATATTTTATATATTCCTTTGATGTTCCATATTTTTCTTTTTATAAACCATAACATATTTAAAATAGTTGAGCTATTTCCCTACGTATTATAGTTTCAGTGCTGGTTTCAACATTATGCACGTTTAAGGTCTTTCAACCATTTAATATATATATATATATATATA
>JABUQX010070310.1:0-15000 GCA_015478945.1 Trachelipus rathkii | reverse complement strand
TTATTTGCTTACTAAATTATATATATTGGCGATAATATTTAACCAATTATTGAATTATATATATATATATATATATATATATATATATATATATATATATATATATATATATATATATATATATATATATATATATATATATATATATATATATATATATATATATATATATATATATATATATATCAGAAATTTGGCTTTCTTAGGCTCCTTCAACCTACCCCACATTACCCATTACCCCAGTTACTTTTTGTTTATGCATCACATATCTTGGGTGGGACGTTCACTTCAAAGGATAAAGTCTAGTAAGTTTCACTTCATAAACTCTCTTGTTCTTGCTAATTCTAAATAATATCTTACTCCTATTGGAAATTTTGCATCAATATCCTTCTTCTTAGACTGTCTCAATTACAAAATGTACTACTGCTCTTCTGAACTCTGCAACCAATCCCTTCCTTTAGATAAGACCATTTGACACGCATTTCCATAGTTATTATTTTTTTTGTTCAACCCTGTGTGCCTAAACTCATGTGATATACTCACAATCACATATTTTCCACTGGTAAATCTTTGAACATCTTTTTTTTTCAATTTTCTAACCTTTTGGTCTCTATACTTTCAATTGCCGTACATTGGGATGTGATGGCAGTTGTTTTTCTTTGGTTTCGTATTGGTATTACAAATTCAGGTATATGTTATGCAGACCTCCGTTCATTTCAAGTGTCTAAAGTTTCTGTGGTTAAACATTGCCTTCTTCTATACACCTTCCACTCGCTAATTACTAAATCAACATTCTTTTGGTAACTTTTAAGATGCAGCCTTAGGGAAGGCAGAGAGGCGTTGACAACCTCATTATGGAGAATTTTCAAATCAAAACTACCTTGCATGACTTATGTTTCGTGACAACGCAGAGAAGGAACAGTTTCTTTGCAAGATTGTGGAAACGGATGAAAATTGATACTACTATTTTGAACCAGCCACAGAATGGATGAATATGGAATGGCGCCACACCACCTCTTCACGCACAGTGAGAGCGGGAAAAGTGATTCTCACGTATTGTTTCGACGAGAATGGCCCATTGCTTTTGAAGTTTATGGATAATGGCTTTACGGTCAATGCAAACTCATACCGTACTAAGATACACAATCTCAAAAAGGGTAAGCTACCCATTGTGATGTCAAATGTAGCTATTCTGCTGCACGCATGTGGCAACGTGTGCCAGGATTTCAGACGACACATCCGCTGGGTGTTTCTCGATCATCTACTCTATAGTAACGACGTATTGCCCTGCGACATCGACACTTTGGACCCATTAACAAACTTTCAAGTTCCAGTGTCGTAGACGCCCTGTAGAAAACTGAGTCCGCAATAACGACAGGAACGTACCTTAATAGCATCAAGGCCAGAAGACAAGGTATAATCCAGCAACAAATATAATCGATAGATATGTTAGGCAACACTTGCTGTGAACTCGACTAAACGGATATGAGATAGCTATTTCATGTATAATCCCGATGTATATAAAAATATTATATTTCATGTAATGTATCATTTATTTCGACAAAAAAGTCATTTTTATAAGGCAAGAGTCCAACTTTTGGATCATGCCGTTTATCTGCCTCCACCTCTCCAAATATACAATATCATATTGAAAATAGAGTCCACGACACATTTCATAAAAAAATAAATTGTGACAATAAAAAAGTGATTGAGATCTAATATTAAACTAATATAAAGGCAGACTTTAACACCTTTAAAAATATATATATATAAAAGTATTTAGAATACTATAGTAAACTAAGTAGACTCTACTACCTTGCTTATAACAGATCATAATCTTACCTTCACGTTAAGTTTATTATTTTATATTTATAAATTTATTATCATTTGCTGTGTTTAAAAAAAACCGCTTTTATTATAACAGGGGCATTCATACATTATTGTATCAGATAACGTAGGTTTATCAAAAAAATAACTTGAGCTTAACTGGAAGCAGAATAACCTACAATGAGCAACCCAACTTTTTTATTTTGAGAATGTATATTTATTATAATAAGATATAAAAAATAATAATAGATATAATATATAATAATAATATAATATAATATATATAAATATAAAATATATATTAAATCTATATATAGTTATATTAAAAATATATATTATTATAGATAATAAATATAATTTATCATTATATCATATATTATATGATGTTTTTTGCTAAATAGAGAAGATTTTTTGTCTAATAATTATGTAAATAAAAGGATGAAATGTTATACTTTAAAGTATGTATGATTGTATGCATTATTTCAAAACATATATAGAGAATATACATGATGTGAATGAAAATCCATTCATGATAAGACTTAACAAACGAGTCGAGGACTCTAGAATATCGAATCACTAAGTTTAAACAAACTTTATAACAGTGACTCTTTAATAAGAAATATTCTAAAACGTATAGATATAGCAAGTTTACGTGTGCTTAATATAAAGTGCCTATTGACATATTACGTAAAAAATATATAGTAATAATAATATATAAAGAAAATAATACATAAGCTCCTTCCTAAATTCAAGCTCCTTCCTGCATAATCACACTACATCACTCGCTACACCAGCCCGACACAACACACACACACACATCACTAACAACACTATACATACTATATATAGTACGTTTATATATAACATACTTTATATACCTCATTCCATAGTCATATCATTTATATACCAAACATAATCTATATAGATACTCAACTCCAACCTATACATAATCAGATATCAGTAACTGCAACACTACACATACACAATACCTACATACAGCCTACTACAAAACGTAAACGTAACATCCTCATATAACATACGAATACTCACTATATTACACTATTACACTAACATACCTATATCATAATCACTTGATAACATACCACCATATACACTCTAACATACTAGCCCTCTACAATAAATAACATACTACTTACTATCCAGATATCACATATCACCTCACTCCCTCCCAAACACTAACTTACTACTAACCAATAATACGTTATTAACATCATAAACTATACCATAGACACAACACACACACACCCCAACGACTACACTCCACACGCACACGCACACCACACTCACACCACAATAACACCTCAAATAACATGGTCAAAATAATGCTAATATGCTGTGCTCTTAAATTGAAAGCAAGACAATACTAATCCCACTACGTTGACACAACTCCAACACCGAAAGGGTACGATAACCTACCCTAACCATCACTTAACCTGGAACTCAACCACACATATACCTAATTACTCGGATTATTCAATTATACAGTGTGATCAGGAACTTGGATGTTATGGACACTACGCTAAGTCTTGTGAGGTGGTATTAACTCTCTATCGCTAGTTACAGATACAGTATCGACAACTGTATGATACTCTCATATATATACTACTATACTAAAGCCGCAACTATATATTATATATACGCAACGATATAGACTACGTATATAACTGCTATCTAGACGACCCAACAGTAATAGTACATACTTACATCTCTATAATATATATATATACCTAAAACAGCAGGCCTATATATATAATCTATAATAACTCCATATAAACATTATACTATATATATAATGTAGTCAAACGAAAAGTAACCCGCATCTGATATCTCGAAAAATAAGATATCGATACAGAATAACTCTGAATAACAATATATGGAATACAGCTGTATGAAATTTGTATGGAAAATGAAAAAATTTTCTTACATATCCTTTTTCTAGTAATATTCTTTCTATAATCTCCAAACTACGATAAAGAGAAATAGAAAATATTCATTCTTCATCAGGCTTTATGAATATATGTAATGAAAAAAGATTTAAAACTATTTTTGTTTAACTATAAAGAATACACACCAGGGATAAACTGCACAAAGATGCTCAAAGATGTGCGGGAAGGGTCTCTCGGACCCCTGCGTGGACGAGCGGCGGTATCGCACTATTCACCCCCTCCGCGCATACAGAGGCAGCATTCGAATGCTGCATGCGTTTGGGTGACCTGGAATACCCCACTGTCGCGAAGAACATTTGATTCTCTCATTCCTCTACGGGGTCATGCGCACAACGTCCCCATCACTCGTCCCAACGTTCGGCGTCCCGAAGCCGGCACCGCATCAATACTCATTATATAGCTGCTTCCGTCCCTCTCACTGCTTTTCCTAGTTTGTTTCTACCTTATCTAGTCTCGTCGGAGATATCAAAAAAATACACATAAACGTCATTCTTTTTTCATCTTTCCCAAACACATAACACACCGCTCGATTCACATATATGTTATCAGTGTTCTCCTCGTACAATCCTTAGCTTTTTCGACGATAACATATGTGAGGATAAACTTCTATTAGATTATGGCGTTATTATAATACTAGATTACATCATGATCATACTAAACAGTACATAAATAACTGCATCCTATAAACTATATATACATAATATATATAAAAATAAACATATAATTATATATATAATACTATACTAATATAATATAAACATATAGAGGCCTACATATATAATAATATATAATAACTCTAACAGTACATACACTTTTATATGACATTATTAGTAACACTATAAATATAAAAGTCAGTAAATACATATACTATTATTATGGTGATATAATGTATATAGGTCAACAAAATAGTAAGTAAACGGTTTAATCGCTCTATAGTATATAAACCAACTATCAATATAAAAACATATATATATAAATAATATATATATATAAACTAAGATATAATAATAGAGAAAAGTTACAGATTAATATATACATTTCGTGGAAATTGTTAACTACTTATATAAAAAAACCAAACGATAAAATATAATTTTACATTATATATGAAGACAGAATAGAATATTCACAAAAACAGTAAAAATCTAAAATGAATCAAGCATAATAAAATATTAATATAATAGAAGCTATACAGCTATATGATCCATTATAATCACTAGCCTAGGCGTTTTCGGATTATGCACTGTCATATGATACATCTTAAAAAACTGTCATTAAATGATCCTGTTTACAATAAAAAGAGAAGTACATTTTATGGATACGTCGTGGATAAAATTTTCGTTGAATGAATTAGTTCCTAAAACAAGTTTTGAAGATACATGAGTAATAAAATAAAAATTACTCTCGTATGATGTCTCATCTGAAAAATTCTTCAAACATCTCGGGCATATCTAAACAGTGTTTCAAATGTAACGGTTGGTCTGAAATCGCTAAATCTCTCTAACGTGCACAAAATTATATACTCCTAATAACCAACAAAGTATATAATGTAAGTATATATATATCAGTTGACAATATATATGTATATTATTTTAAACTATACTTAAATATATAACTAGTAAACCTATTAATACTTACTCCGTCTTATACATATTATAATACCATAAAGCAAATATATATAACATCATTTATATATATAATAAAAGTATATTATATACTAATATAAATATATATCGACCACTCAGTAGGGAGGCTCGAGCCCGACGGGGAACATGGGGGGAAGTTTTCAATACAGCGTAGTGGAGGGGCGGTAGGAACTCCCGACGCACCTACGAGGTACGAGGCAGGAGGAGTTTCGGGCCTTTTCCGGAAGGGGGCAAATAAATATTCCTACCCCGATAGTTTACCCCGGCAAAGACTCGAGCAGAACTACGGACTACACTGCCATCTTCTACGGAAACAGTGAAACCGTGCGCGCTAATTCTTTAGTTTTTCACACCACCACACACACAACATTTAAAGGCCAACACTAATATATATTGTAATTAAAATAACGTAAAAATTACTTTAAAAAAATATTGATTCACATTTATATTATAAACGAATTATTTAGGTTTTTTTTTAAAAAGCGATTTCAAATTAAAAATTTTATGAGCTTTTTAAAAAAATGATATATTTTTTATTCATATGTGCTCTATATGTTTGCTAGATAATTTTGCTATATAATTGCGATTAACATTTAAATTATCTTACCGTAATTAGTTATTATAATATATATATCTATACCTATAATACTCTCAGTATTACCGGCTAATACTATATATAAGCACCAGCCCCCACGAACCTAGTAACCTAATACCTCACAAGCTCCCGTAATAGCTAGTAATAAGTTCTTGTCAAATTAAAACAAAATGAAAAAAAACATACCTCGTACTATATATCGTCGCACTTGTATACCGTTCACTGCTACTGTTACGCTTAGTACTAATATATATATACTTAAAGTATATAACTATTACATAAAATATAATATAACTTGAAAAACTTATATACAGACCAGCTCACTATATCTCAATCTCATACTAGCTCTATAATAGCTCACTCAGCTATAGTAATCTACGTAGACTAATATATAATATAGGCCGCGTTTAAGAAGAGGAAGTAAACCATCTATGATCTTAAATTATATTAATAGACTGTACAGCTAAACGGAATACATCGAACAATGGTTGGATCATGAGCTGGAGCTCACAATTCTAGAACGGAAAATGACACAAAAAACAAAAAAAATAAACAAAACCAATATATATTCAAACAGCATACAATAAGGCTGACAGCGAAAATAGAATATACATCTTTGCCGGAATAGCCTTCGCCGCCTAAGAATATCACTAGCGAAAATAGCTTTCTACGTGCGACACTAGGGAGCAGCTCGAGCGCAACAGAAACGAGGTTGAGAACATAGCGAGAGAGAATAGTATTATTCAAAATACACGTAGGTGGCCAAGGGAGAGGGCGAGGAACCCGCGAACCAACCAAAGAATACCAGACAAGAGACCGGCGAGAGATTCACGGGCAGACCTCCCTCGGAGGGGAGCGAAGTAAATCCTCCAACCGTAGTTCCCCCGGAAGGACACTGCACGAGACCCCGACTACCCTGCCCAGCCTCGGGACGGGGGATACCTTTGGTTTCTTTAGTAAAAAAAAAAAGCAAAATTTATAGAAAGTCTATTATTTTAAACGAGAAAACAATAAAAGTTCTAAATTAGGCCTTTTAACACAATTATTCCTTTTTAAGTGCAATAGCACTTAGAAATAATATTAAACACGTAACAAATAATATTTTGTTTAACTCTCTCAATATATTTATATTATATTATACAGTTTTTCTAGCGGGCGAAAAATTGTGAGAGTGTGATATGTACCACGAAACGGGATTCCAAAAATGGTATTCCTTTTCAGCCGGATGCTACGACTAATTGTCGTTTTTGAAGAGGCACAGAAGCCCGGAGTACGAGCCTCTCGAAGCACTGAGTACAGGCCTATATATATATTTTTTTTTTGTCATTTTCCGTACTAGATAATTCAAGCATGTTGGATCACACAATAAGGTGCCTCGCGGGATCCGTTTTGACGTGTAGTCATTTTATAGTCTCTTTAGATAGATAGGAATGACGTTAGTGGATCCTGAGCTCTGAACCAAAACACGGGGGGGGGAATAAATATAGAGCCAGGTAAAAGAATATGATATATTTACTAGAACAGTTAGTATACAAATAAGAGGGCAGTAAAACCTGAGTAGGGCGTAGAACTCACTCTGATGCCGTAGGTATCTGATGAGCGACCGGTATAGTCATAGTAGAGCTCTAAGGCGTAGTGAGTAATAAATAATATAATTGGAAAAATATTTGTTAGAGAGAGGAAAAAGGGCCAAAGACCGGGGTGTGTGTTGGAACAGGGCAAAGAGGTCAAAGTGCGGAGATGTGTGTGACCGGACGGAGGAGCCAGGCAAGGGTCGAGCTAGGATGCAGAGCCGGCGCTCAATAGGATAAAATATGTCAAGAAGAGTAGGGAAGGAAAAAGAGTTAGAATGGTGCGGTAAAGTATAGTTAAATACTAATAAAAAAGGCATAATTCAATGCAAAAATATACCGAACATAATATCCTCGGAGTAATCTTAGATAATTATAGAAGAAATACGTACTATAATATAACCGTAGGTAGTGGAGTGGTCCTATATTGCACAAAAAAACATTGAGTGAACACCTTGGCGCGTCTCGCACATATTATAAAATGACGTCGATAAGATATGTTTCCTAAGAGGGGGATAATGTAATTACAGACTAGACCTACGAGGCCTTTGAGGACACCACATATTTTAGACTAGCCACCGTTGGCAATACTTTTAGCTGACCGTTTTTGGGAGCTTGCACCTTTTTTAGAGCAGATACTCTCACCTAGCCCTCACGCGTTTATGGGGACCTAGACCCTTGTGGGGCATATTAACACCATTTTTTTCAGACCAACCCACTTTGATTTTCATAGGGTTCAATTTTTGGCCTCCACCTTGTATTTTTTGAGAACACCTAATTTTTTGAGAACCTAATTTTTTGAGACACCGCGCGAGAGTAATTTTTTGAGAACCATAATTTTTGAGAACCCGAATTTCTTGGTATATCGGCAACCGCTGAATTCGTTGTGAGGCAACCCTAGTTAATTGATTTAAGCCACCACTTTCGTGAGAAAGCGTGGGCCAAAGCGGTTGCTCAGGCTCGGTTTAGCACCGTTGTACGATAATTACACCGCTTACTGTACGCCGATCGCGTACATTTAGTTCTTTCGACAGTGAGTACAGCAATTTTGGACCCAGCACAAAAAAGGTTGTATTATATATATGTGCTCTCTCGTCAGGTGCTTAGTCCCTTATATTGATAGATGCGTCGCCTTAACACAGTTGCTATATAGACCGGTGGAATATTTCCGCACCACATATGAGCTCGATCTCGCGCAAATGGGTCAATGTATCGCGGCCACAGGCCTTAGATATCCTCGTAGGCCTGACCCTTGGCCTTCACAATGGGTCATTTTTTGCCCGACGTGATTCTGTATTGAGACCCACCCGTGCAAATGGAGGGAGGGGCGGAAAACGTGAGGGCCAGGAGACGACGGAACCCACCCAGTCACAAGTCCGATATACCATAACTTCTACGATGTATGGAACCATACCTAACTTGAAGCACGTACCACAACGTGCGGTGAAGGTCAGAGGGAGGAAGCCGGAAGCTGGAGCAACCGTGAGCCGGAGGAAGGGGGAAATAAATAGGATGGGTATAAGGATAAACATGAAGCCAGAAATACAGACGTGATACTAAGTAGCAAACAGATGCAACAAACCGAACGGAGGAGCTGTCGCGGCAGACAACAAAACACGACCAAACACACACACAACATCACACACTACACACACCACACACACACACACACAACACTATACCACTAGCTCTCACTTCAACTTGACACTTATACGAAATGTGGCCACTAGACACATATACAGATTTAAACTTGTGGACTCGGACGTACAAGACACTTCCAATCCTTATGCGTTCTTAGCGATAAGTGATCTCACATCTGTATAAAAACCGACAGACGTAAATTTTGTCAAATTACGTCTTATAAGCTAGCCTAATACGAGCTCGGAGGCGGAGCTCTCGGGAGCCGGGGGAGGCGAGAGCGACGGAGAGGAGGGGTGCAGAATAAAGGGAAAAAGTATAAGAAGCAAATTTTTCGGAACAAGGTCAAAGTAAGCAGAACCGTAACAATGCTCCGAACTGATCCGAAACCACACGAATATGCCCAGATCCAAAGGGCCTAGTACCGAAAACTGAAACAAGATAACGCCGGATAGCTAAAAAATGGCCAAAAACCGTGAATACAATCATACAATGAAAAATACCGACTCAGCCTATATGACTCCGAACCGGAGTAAGCCCTATTTTTTGACGTTCTATATACCTTGTCTTGACCATGATATTTCCTCACTTAAACCTTCGCCACTTGGTATACCATGGGTCAATTGACCCAACGCAAACTGAAGTAGCAATGATTGATGAGAGCAACAGGATTAGATTTGATATTAGATGATGTATCTATTACGGACTTGATGTTATTAGATTGAAAAAGTGCCAGTGAGTGCCAGTGTAGAGGACAAATGTGAGTGCACATGAAGATGCTCGAGATCGTAGATGCGCGAAGTAGACTAACAAGATGCGAAAGCTCGCACAGATGGTGTCCTGCTAGCAGATGGCAGGATGCTAACATCTTTAGTGCAAGTGAGTGCAGAAGCCCATTCAAGTACTCAACGTGTGCAGATAGCTCAGCCATTTTTTGCCAGCATTATCTTAGTCCTCCACCTATAATCCAAATTAGCCCGCTCTAATATGGTGATATATACCCTAGGAATAGGTATGCAGAATACTACGAAATGGCGCTCTAGTTCACAAGTTGCATATGAATGCATTCATACCTCATCTATGAAGATTTAGATATATTTTTCTAACACTTCTAACAACACACAATATCCTTAAATGGACACTTATACAACTAACTAGTAACACTCCGTACGATATACTAGCTCACTCTACTAATCTCACCAATAGTACAACTTGACATTAAACACATATGACACCTTAACAAAATCTAAACAAAATAACTTACATTCATCACTCTCCCAGATCACGACTATATCACTCATACCCATCACCAAACACTAAGAATATTATTGAATATGATCAACTCATTGGAGTTGAGAGCACTCTCTGCACTGATGTTCACCACTCTAGAATGTCGACATGAACTCTTCTCTCCACGACACTCAGCATATTTAATGATCCTACTAGACATTTAGAGGATCAATTTTGTGCCTCATCTTTGATGCGCTCAATACTTGAAAGATATGAAGTTCATCTTTCTGATCCGTACTATGGATATATGAATAGATTCATCATTCGAATGATATCTTAATCTTTTTGTCTACCATCATAGATCAAATAGTATCCTCCAAACATGGACTCATCAGCCGTAGAGACTCTTACCGCCAATAGGACAAGCCAATCCTCCGCCACCGGCAGGTGCGATCACGAGCGCTGTCACCCGCGCACGCGCGGTGCGCGGCGCAGGCGCAACGAATATTGCCACGGCGCGATTCGCCCGCCCAGGCGCAATTCTTCGCTGTAACTCCGCCCGCCGCGTGCAGCCGCAGGCGCAATAATTGTGTGGCGTAATGAAAAATATTATCTATATATTCATTTCGATTTTATATTTATACTTAACATTTCAAAGAATTTCTTTCTAAAGAAATATACTATGTCTCCAATTCAAATTTTATATTTCATACTTAACATTTTATTAAAAATTGTCGACACTTGTAGTGTCACCAAAGATTCACTATTATTTACACACTAATTCATTAATTTATTTATTACTTATTACCAAGGAATTTTAAATACTTTTTTTAATTATAAATTTTGAAAAAATGTAAATTAAAAAAAAAAATATAGAAACTTTTTTCCGCATTTAAATTTTTATGTTTGCTTAAAAATTGTACGAATTTTATTAAAAACAATCAATTACTTTAACACATAACTCGCTTAAATGCAACGTTCAAAGTCGTAAAACAATAGAGGTATATAATACCCTAAACACCCTAGGGTGCGGAACTCAGTCGGAAATATGCCGTGTGTGTGTGGTACTGCATACTCTCGCCGCTCACGGTGTGTGTGTGTCACTCTCTGCTGCACTCATGTTTCTGACGCCGCCATTCTTCCTCTCTGGTAGCTTTATGCTTTATCCTCCGCTCTCTCTCACTGCTTAACTTCTCGCCTTACTCAGCGATGATCTATCTATATCTCACACTCTCTCAAAATTAAATTAAAGAGTATGTTTATTTGTTTATATTATATTGTTATTTATATTTTATATATTAATAGTTGTCCATATTCTTTATTTTTTTCAAAAGTGGTTTAATGTTTTAATTTTGTAATGTAAGAATAATAAATCGTGAGTGTCTGAATATAACCACTTTAGTTTTTTAAAAAATTGTGAACGAAATTTATTAAAAACTTATACTTTATCATACCTTAAAGCAGTAACAATGCAGATAAAACAATAGAGGTTATAATTATTAACCTAAACTTAGGGCATTGCTATGCTCTTTGATGTTTACTGCCTTTACTGCTTGCCAGTTAATTTCTATCTAATATACTGCTAAGGCTCTCAACTCAATGTTCTGTATACTCACTCTTAACTTTCTGCCTTAGCCTGCACATTACTATACTGTTATTACTGCTTTACAACATCTGACTTATACTGCTTCTCTCTCCTGCTCTCTAATGCTTTAACTATCTGTCTTAAGTGACCTTTTATGAGCTCTCTCTCTTCTCTGCTTTTACTGCTATAATTATATACTTTATTAAAACTATTATGTTATTCTCTTTATTTATGTAATATTAATACTCATTTATATTTTTATTTCTTTTTTCTCTCTTTAATTTTATTTTACTATTTATATTAGTTATTAGCTTTTCACCATTATTATTTATTTTCTTAGTTCTTATAATGCTATGTTAGCTTTAATATAAGTTATTATTTTACTCATTGATTATTATTATATTTATTTGTGTTATAATACTTTATTATATTTTAATTCTGTATTTATTTATCTAGTCTTTATATATTTATTTTCTCACATTTCTTATTATATATAATATTTTGTCTTAATACTTTTATTCTTTAATTTTATTATACTCACTTTTAAACTTTTTTAAATTTTATTATTTCATTTAACGGTACCTCTCTTCATGCACTCTATTAATCATCTCACTTACTAAGTACATGTATATTTACTTCTAATGCAACTATTGTTATTATTATTTAAGAAACAACAACACACCACACAATAGACCACACACACTAACCACACGAAAACTTAATATATACTACACATTCACTATGTTACAACTATATACACAATCTAATTTACACTATGCCCTTACATTTACACTTAGACACTTACATTTACACCTTATACACAACACACACACACATCGATTTACTTACACAGATATACTATCCACTTCACACGATTTACTTACAGCTTCATCCTAAACACAGAAACAGGATTATTACTTACACACACAGCAATACACACACGCTTTATGCCATTACATACGCACACACAACACCGACAGGATTTAACTTACAAATATACTTCACACTACAGATTTGACTACTTAACACTCATCAACAATTGATTTACATATAACACTCCACACACAGATACTTTATTTATAACACATTACAGTAATAATCTTATTACAGCACATCACAGACTAGTTTCAACTACTATAACACACAGATTACTTACAGTTACACACAGAATATATTACAACAGCACATTCACACTACACACACAACGCCAATTAACTAACACACCACAAGACAATTATCACACTACGCACACTCACTTACACGCGCCACACACGCCGCACATTCCATCGTTACACATATACGAATATAATTTATACATAACATTTTATGTTATTATATTAAACAGTCTTACATTTATATTACTCATCAAATATATAGCCTAAAATTATGCTTCAAAGATTGTCTTAAAAAACTTCTTATAAAAATCAATCATTATCTTTGAACTAATAATTTATTTATTATTATCTGTTAATACTTTTGTTATAAATTTTATAACTTACAAAAACAAGGTATTTTAAAAACTAATACTTTTAGTAAAAATTTTTCAGATATGATTTAACACTTTTACTTTAAAAATTCTATTAATAATAATATCATAATAAGTCAATTAAATACTCAAATCAGTAAAGTCAGCGCCTAGCACCCCTCTCACCAAGCTATGCCAAGTTTTGTTCTTTTGACTTACTGCGTTCTACATCATCTTTAGCGATGTAAACCAATAAGGTATTACAAATAACAATAAACTAGTTCTTCTGCTGCTAACATAACATAGTGAATTCTGATATCCTAAAATCTATTTCTATAAGATTTTATTTTAAAAATAACAATTATTTCAACTTTACATTATATTATTCGCTCGATGTTATCTAATATTTACAAAGTTTTTTAAATAATTTGGAATTTTCTTATTAATACTCTATGTAAATTGACAATCCAACACGAGAACACACAACCCGCACTCGTTACAGATACGAAACTGACCTCTCTCTGTAAAATGCGTTGAAATAACTACTTTAGCCATAAATTTTTGATAAACCTTTTGTACCCCGGGGCGATTTATGCCTAATACCAGGTCAAAATATAGTTTCAAACTGACCTTTGTTCTGCTAAAATTGTGTGATCGCAAATACTACGCTTAGAGCATAAATTTAGGTCACTCTAAAATTTAGATAAAACCTTTTGGCTATCACAGGCGGATTTAAGCCTAATACCTAATGGGAGAGAAATACAAGAATCCAGTATATACAGGTAATCTGGAGAATCAATGTGTTATTATTTTATTAAATATATTTCAAACTGAAACAGCTGGATCGGTAAGATCTTTGATCATAGTATAGATGAACAATGTTTACCTTGCTGTGAAGTGGACGAGAATGTACGGTTATCTCTACTATACCTCGATAGTGAGTTGGATCAATGAGAATTATTTCTTTATCGGACTTTTTTGGTGTTTAATGCGTATGAAAAAGTCATGTTTTTTCATATCCTGGAGAGACCAACAAGTTTGCGTTATTTAACATCTTAACAAATTACATGTAAATAATTCTATTAGAAAGTAAATTAAGGATAATAAAAAGCTTTACTAAGTATAATTAGATATTTTAATAATCATTATCTTACTTGAAATTAATATATAACTTATAATATATATTTATATAATTATAGAATTATATTAATATCACTCTTATGGTAAATAATATAAGATATAGTAGATTACCATACATTGGTTATAATATATACATAATAATAGTATATATATACTATAATATATATCAATAAATTATAATAAAATATATATAGTATATAAGGTATAACATGAAATCATATACAACGTGTTAATTATATTTACATGGAGTATAATATATAGTATAAGGATTTAACATATATATTAATAGGAAATATATATATTACATTCCAGATTTGTTTATAACTTATTTTATATTTA
>JABUQX010070309.1:30000-33479 GCA_015478945.1 Trachelipus rathkii | reverse complement strand
AAAAAGAGATACTATATATAAATATAATACTATATATATGATGTATATATATATATATATATATAATACAGTCTGGCGTATCCAGGATTTTTTTTGGGGGGGGCATGACAGAATCGGTTTCTTTTATCACATATATATATATTATTTATATATATATATATATATATCTAAATATATATACATATATATATATTAATATATTATATATATATATAATTTACCTCGGACTTATGATATAAACAGGATATGAACTTTTAAAAGTGCAGCTTAGTGTCCTAAGAATATGTTCAGAGCGGCAGGTATGGGCGAAGGCCATGGCCCTGCGCCCCCTGCGATTACGGCCACTGTGGTAATATATATAATATATAGTTAGGATTATATAATGATATATTAGGGTTCGAATTGTTAGTATATTGTGCATCGTCTATAGATAGGAGTCGATAGATTATAGGCGAATTTAGCATTACGGTGAGTGAAGACTTGGGTCTTACGTAAGTCTGGATAGCTGATATTAGAAGTATTTGAGCGATCACGTCGCGGTGTATAATGCGCATTTACTACTATGATAAAGCATGCAATGTGAAGGTTGAGCTCCCAGCAGGTGTAGTCTTCAATACAGGGTGAGTATTACTATATATATGTGTGTGTAATGTGTTCCTATGTAGCAATAGTAATAACTAGGATTACCCTGTTCTAATTCTTTGTATTTTTATTTTTTGTTTTTAGGACAGGGGTCCAACCAACCCTTTTTTGTAAAATAGGATTACAGGAATAAAGAAGAGAGAACTCACAGCAAATTCTCATTCTCAATTATCTTAGAGCGTCATTACTACCTCACGGCCTCAAATGGTAGAAGCGAGAGCTTTAAACAAGTTGAGGAGCTCAGCGGACGAGAGGAGGAATAGGAGAGCGTGGTGAGAATAGAAGAAGGGGTATGCTCTAGTGAGCGGCAACGTGAATATAAAGTATATACTAGCAGTATTCAGGTATATGGACAAAGGTGGAGTAATAAGTTATATTCTACGTCCCGAGAGTTATTAATAGTCTGAGACTGAAGTCTTCTACAGCCGCGTATGCTACGGTACGGACGTGCTTACTCTTGACCGTTAAAGTGTATGTGAGGTTAATGGAGAAGACGGTGATATATATCACTTAGTACCTACTGGTAAGTGTCGCGCTCAATGACCTATGTATAAGTTAACGTAATATTAATCTATATATATATATATATATCTATATATATATATAAATATATATATATATATATATTATATATTTTAATATAATGAAATAATATAATACTAATAATAATAATAATTGAATAATAATAATAATGATAATTAATAATAATATAAAATCATCCGAGACTAAAAATGAGACAACTTACAAGGCGATTACGCTAATCGCCCCAAACTAGTATATTTTACAACCTCTTTCTGTATGCTGCCAGACGTATGATTCTTTAACATTACTATAGGTGCACAGACTGGAGCGAAAAGATTTTGCTCGCTCTCCCGACTTCTTTTATAAATAGAAATTAAAAAAAAACTACATACAACTGATACAAGTATGTTTATTAAATTTCTTAGTTTTAGACTAAATCATCGTACGTTTCTGTCTTATTACAAGACAATTTTTAAAATTTGCATTCAATTATTTATCATAAATTGAAAATATGGTGTTTTAATTGTTATAATTCAGAATCTACGCTTAATGAAGAAGGAGCGGTCGCTCTATCGCTCCTATACACGAGTCGCCCCTGATATATATATATATATATATATATATATATATATATATATATATATATATATATATATATATATATATATATATAATATATATATATATTATATATATATTATATAATATATTACACAATATATTATATATATATATATATATATATATATATATATATATATATATCAGCATCCCGAAGAGTTCAGGCATGTAACTAGACGAAAATAAATATAATTTTATTAATCAGGAGACATTTTTCCCGCATAAATTAAAAAAAAAATAAAAAAAATAACGCTTTTTAAAAAATTAAAATTGTTAAAAATGTTTGAAAAATTACAGTTTTTTGAGAATACGAAGAAGCTGCAGTAGTCGGAGGGAGCGCGCAAAGTTGCCAAATGTTGATTTTTTTTCTTTTTTCACTAAAGAATATCCCACGGGTAAACAAGAACGATGGATAGAGTCGGGGTTTCTCGGCCTACCGGGGGACGACGGGGGGGACTTCGTCCCCCCTCTGTCCCTCCGTCGGCTCGAACCCCCTAAAAAGGATATAAAAAGAAAAAAATAAGTTTCTCCAAAGCGTAAAAAAAAGTGGTATTTGGCACCTTTTGCTTTCGAGAACTAATTGCACGTTTTCAAGGTCATCAAAGCCTACATGCCAGGTGGTAAAGAAATTTTTACAAATATTTTAAAGTGTTATTAATAAAAATAAACAATAAATAAATTTTTTTTAACAATTTTCGATGAAATAACTTGCTGAAATCAAAAATGTTATTTTTATTTTCCTGTAGATTGTTATAGTTTTTCTAGTTACATGCCTGGCCTCTTCGGGATGCTGGCATATATATATATATATATATATATATATATATATATATATATATATTATATATATATATATATATGATATATATATATATATAATATATATATATATATATATATATATATATATATATATATATATATATATATATATATATCAGAGGTGGCGCGCAAATTTTAAACTTTAAAGCGCAAACACAAAAAAACAAAAAGGGGAAAAAATTAGTCCGCAAGCGCAAAAGCGCACAATTTTTCAAAAAAATTAGTCCGCAAGCGCAAAGCGCACATGTCCGCAAATCAATTTTTTTTTTAAAAGCACAAATTTAGAAGCGCAAAAAAAAAAAAATATAAAAAATAAGCGCAAGTATTTAAACATGAATTATTTTTAATTTAATTGAAAAATGCAAATTTATATAAAAAAAAATGGAGAACCTCTTAATCTTATCCTTATCTATTCTCTTCCCTCCTCTCTCTCTCTTGCATTCTGAACAGGGTCATATTCCCTTTCATAAAGATAAATTTTTCAAAATTGCTGGATGTTATGGCTGCCCTCTTTGCTCTGAGAATCTCAGAGCCTTGACTGAACAACCCCTCCACGGTCGCTGATCTGGGTAATGAGGTATTATACGTAATAAAAGTCCAACCAGACCTCCTGGTATTCACACGGAAACAGGTTTCTAGTGAGAAGGGGTACTGTGGTGAACATTTAACTTTGCAGATCAGCTATCGCAGATTTCTTCCCAATTCTTCTCCCAGAGGTGTCTCTGGATATATGGCCTTCAGTTTCTGAAATATTAAGAAATGGATATCAAGAACTCAAATCTTTTTAAGTTTCATTTGAACATTAATGTCAGTGTTATTGTGAATATATATATATATATATATATATATATATATATATATATTATATTATA
>JABUQX010070309.1:0-25000 GCA_015478945.1 Trachelipus rathkii | reverse complement strand
AGGTGCGGAGGAGCACTAGCGGACTACGTTTTCTCAAGGTGCGGAGGTGCGCTAGCGGACTACCCCTAAATGAGCGGGGTGCCCACCCTGATATATATATATATATATATAATATATATATATATATATATTATATATATATATATATATATATATATATATATATTATAGTAATATATATATATATATAAAGGTCAATATCTCTATTTGCATCATTTAAGCCAAATGTTTATTTGGCGGTAGGGGATGAACTACTGGTTTATCAAGAAAAATATTAGCGTATTCGACTCAGGAAGAAAAAATATAGAAAATGTTAATATATTCGCTGGAAAAAGTTTTTCTTTTCTTTTATTATAAGGAAAAATTAAAAAATAAACATTTAAAATAAACTACAACAAATGTCAAAATAAAAAAAATGTACGCCTTTTTATAATAAAAATTCAATTACGTTTTTCCAAATTTTTGTGAAAAGTTTATACAAAATTGTTTTGGGAGTCGATAGGAGTCGTTTTTTTTTAAATCGACTCCCGAATCTCCGCCTCCTTACACCTTGAAAGCTCGACTCCCCATCCTGATATATATATATATTATATATATATACTATATATATATATATATATATTTATATATATATAATATATATATATTATATAATATATATATATATATATTTAGATATGAATATTATTTATTATATAATATATATATATATATATATATATATATATATACTATATAATAATAATATATTATATATAATAATATATATATATATATATATTATATTATTATATATATATATATATTAATTATATATATATATATATAAAATAAATATATATTATATTATATATATAAGACAATATTTATAGGTAGTATTGCGTCCTAAACTGACGGCCAAGGTCACGGCCCAGCGATGAGTCGGTCATGTGGTTTTATTTTTTAAATACTCATGTAGGTTCATGGGGTGTTTTTGGGGTATCATTTTATCATCCCAGATTCTCACGTACTTTCCTGGGTTGATTTTTTATGTATGGGATTCACCCCCAGGGGGCATCCCCAAGGGGTTGGAGCCCCCCTCTTTTTTTTTTCAGATACGTTAGTTAATTATTTTTAAGTTTATGTATGTGTAGTTTAGTTCATGTTCTTTCATGGGCCTTTTTTTTAAAGGCACCAACCTTGTTGTTTTTTCGTTGCGTTTCCGCCATTTTGTTTTATAAATCGTCTTGTTAATCCTCGTCATAATTTTCAATCGTCTCCGACGACGCGTTTTTCGCAACCGCAGGGACAGGACCGCAAGTCCGCAGCCAGCCAGCCAGCCAGCCCGCCCAAAGTCGTAACGCATCGGATCGCGCCGGGAGTGGTACCGCACCGCACCGCCTCGAATCATCTTTTTCGCGTTTTTCGTTTTTTTCTTTCTATAACTTAGCTACGTTCATGACCTATTTTTAGTTCGTAATATTTACGAATGTTATTCCATATGACGTTACAAAGATTCATTAAGCCTAATATTCAATATATTCTCTTAATGGCAATATGTTCATCAAAGGTATACGAATATTATTATTATTATTATTACATGTTGAAATTCAGTTCATGCTTTATTAATGGATACTTTAGAGGATGCCTGTGTTCATAGAACATGAATCAATTAATTAGATAATTACATCCCTTTACGCTTAGGCGAATTGTCTTTATTTCCATATGTCCTTATGTCCTTAAACCATTACATAATTTTATCCTTTTTGTTCAAAGGTGAGTAAAAAACACCTTTTCTTGACTTCTGCGATTAATGCTTTAACTGCTTTAACATCATTTTAGTGTATTTTATTAATAAAATTTTATTGAAACATATACTTTACATACCTTAAAGCAGTAAAACAATATCGCATTTGCATAGCAACAGTGTGAATAATATGCTTTACTGCTTTACTGCTTTACTGCTTTACTGCTTTAGGTTCTGTAAAATAAGATTTTTTAGTTAAAACATATACTTTACATACCTTAAAGCAGTAAAACAATATGAATTATGTATTGAGCATATTACATATTACATACATTAAATGCATCGTGCATCGAGCATCGATGCATCGATGCATCGTGCAATAATGGTTTAGCAACAATATTACCATTAATGTTTTTTCTTGCTTTCACGTCTTTAAGTTAAGTTTTTTAGGTTATTAAAATATCGATTATTCGATTAATCGATTAATATTTTTTTATAAAACATTTAATTTTTTAAAAGCAATAATTGTTTTTTTTTTAAATGTATAAAAATGCATTCCTTTTTCATAAAAAAGTATCGATTAATAAATCACTCTCCCTTAATTCCGCTAACTCTTTATCTCATGTGTTTCATTAATTAACTAAACATTGTATTACATGCACACGTAATCAAATACAAACATCATATATCTCTTTCTCCAGCTTTACTTAGTTCGATTTTTAAATAATGTTTATGTACTATATTAAATATATGATAAAATAATCAAAATAAATATGGATGGTAAAATGATTTGAGATTTACATTTCGTTATGGATATCACAGATAGCTTAATATATATATATTATATATATATATAAAATTTTATATATATATATATATATATATATATATATATATATATATATATATATATATATATATATATATATATATATATATATATATATATATATACATTTTACAAAATATTTACATATAGAAATAGTCGTATATATATAATATATATATATATATATATATATATATATTATATATATATATATATATATTATTATATATATATATATATATATATATATTAAATAGATATTTACGTATCTTTAAATCCATAGGATACTGTGCGGAATGAGCTTCGTATAAAGATACGTTTTTTCAGACGTATGTTGTAACATTCTTGAGCCTGATATAATACTGACACCTCCATGTTTCTCTGATTGAAAAGTTATAGTAGGTATGTATGTGTGTGTGTGTGTGTGTGTGTAATGCATATGTGTAATGTGGGGCTTTGTATTGTTTTGTATATGTGTGTGTGTGTGTGTGTGTGTGTGTGTGTGTGTGTGTGTGTGTGTGTGTGTGTGTGTGTGTGTGTATGTGTGTGTGTGTGTGTGTGTGTGTGTGTGTGTGTGTGTGTGTGTGTGTGTGTGTGTGTGTGTGTGTGTGTGTGTGTGTGTGTGTGTGTGTGTGTGTGTGTGTGTGTGTGTGTGTGTGTGTGTGTGAACGCGTGCAACGAGAAGTATAAGGTATAATGTTACAAAAACAGATAGTTATATCGTAAAATTATTTTCAATTGTAATGTTTAAAGAGGTAAAATCTGATGAATGCCATACATAGTTGTTGTTGTTTAATGCACTGCGTTTGATTATTAAATATCTACACAAGGCGTTTATGTTTAAGTGAAACATTGAATAAATACTTGTTGATGAGATATATAATAGCATGAGTAATAGTGTATGTCTGCTTACTTTCTATTACATCCATTACTACTATTGATATTATTGTTAATGATATTACTATTATAACTACAACTACTAGTACTAGTACTATTGAGACCGTTGTTAATGATATTACTATTAGAACTACTGCTACTAGTACTACTACTATTACTATTGCTAAAGTCATAACTAATACGTGCAAGAACCTGAAGTTTTCATTCTCTGATTCATATATTTATATAATTATAATTTACATTAATATTATACATAATTTGTAGCATAATATATAAAATGTATATATATATATATTATATATATATATATATATATTATAGTATATTAATATGTGTGTGTGTGTGGAGTGTGTGTGGTGGTGTTGTGTAAGCGTGTGCGTGTGTATATATATATATGTATGTGTGTGTGTTGTTTGTGTGTGGTAAGCGTGTGCGTGTGTATATATGTATGTGTGTACGTGTGTGTTGTGTGTGGTGTGTGTATGTGTCATGTATCGTTTGAGGCGCCGTGTGCCTTGAATATTGTTGTCCACATCAGCGATTTTTTGTCACCTTCCTGGGTAGGTTGTTTGTTAAATATATTTGCAAAAGTAACTTTAAGCGCGTGATCATAAAAATCCCTGCTTTTATAAAGGAGGAGAAACAACTTTATTCATTATTGTAATTGAATCTCCGTAACTAATATGCTAGTACGGATCCTCTAACCTGCCACGTGTCAATTTTGGTGCCGTGGCTTTTAACCGCATAATAAAACTGTAATAAATTCACCGAAACTCTTGTCATTGTTGGCCCAAGATACTGCAACACAATATTTTTGAAGTTTGGTAATAAATAGTAAAATACTTTATATTATCCTGGTGTAGGTTTAAATATAAGTTCAAAAAAAGGCTTGAAAAAATTAAATTTCATAACCTTTTTATTCAAAAATAGCAAATTTTTAAAAAATCCATAATAAATTGGCCAGTACTGTAGAAACCTAAGAAGATGCTGCTGGTATTAAAATTTTGTAAATATATTTGATGTTAAAAATTTATATGTCAATGATTATGTAGTTAGTACTTATGTCATAAATGCCCTAAGAATGAAAACTTTTTTTTTCTGACAAAGAAACATATTTTTTATTTATGGTTTTATGCAATGTGAGTTTTGCAAATACAAATGAAGGTGCATATAAGACATTAATCATTGATCAATTGATCACGGAGATATAAAAGGGGGTAGGCTACTTGCGTCTCTGATTTATTCCTCTACTCTTTTAGGGTCAATAAAACACAAAATTATAATTATAAAATTTAAAAAAAAATTAATAATAAATTGAAATATTAAGAAAAAAATAATTTTTAATGAAAATGTAAAATATTTATAAAAAAATTTAAAATTTAAAATTTTTTTTTAAATATTTTTAAAAAACTTTTTAAAATTTTTCTTCTTTCTCTGGAATAAATGTTCTAAATTTTGATAAATAATCTAAAAAGAAGAATTTCCGTTTAAAATATTTAAAATACAATGAAAAGAAAATATATTAAATATATAAATGTTTTAGTATGAAAAGAAATAATTCACAGCTTGAATGAAACGGGATGCAATGTTTTGACCGCCATAGTTTATGACGTCATGAACATGATACGCCAGGCTTTTGGTATGCGCTACATGTGTTTTTCTTCTTCGTGTTATTTTGGGGAAAATGGATGCTGGCTATGTTACCAATCTTATGATAGGTTAAGTTAGTGAAGATACTGACTTTATTAATGAGTAAAACTTTGTTGTTTAACATAAATGAAAATGTGAAATATCATAGTTTAAGGTCTGAAAGCACGTGAATGCAAGGGATTGGGGCGGGGTGAATATGCATGTTATCGTGTTATCATGTTATGACATAATCATGTATGTGTAAATTTGAAAAAAAAGAGATTTGTCAGAAGTAATAATAATTTTTAATGATATTTTTTCTTCTGAACGGAATTGATATTCTTTCTTTATCAATGTATTAATATAAAAGTGTTAGATTGAAAAGAAAACGGAGCATAAATAATAGTTTCAGGTTCAATCGAAAATATATTTTATTTCATTAAAGTCTGAGGTTGAAAAGAAAACGTGATATAAAAATGAATGAAAGTTTCAGCTTAAATAATGTATAATTAATAATTAAAGTTCACGTACTCAAGAACGAACATGAAAATATAACCTATAAATCATTAAATATGCGAAAATATAAATGTTACGGCATATAAGAAATTGTTTAAAATATAAAAGTTAACTCTTAGAAGACGAGACACTAGCAATCATCATCGTAGAATAACGTCTTATTCATAAAGAAGCATGAGTCAGTTCGATTATGTACATGCGTACGCTCGTACAGGCGTGCGTCGGCGTTGAGCCTGTGAGAGCGCTCGCACAGTTTTCAACTGCTGTACATCAACCTGATGGTTTAATATGTAAAGGTACTGGATAATAATAATAATAATAATAATAATAATAATAATAATAATAATAATAATAATAATAATAATAATAATAATAATAATAATAATAATAATAATAATAATAATAATAATAATAATAATAATAATAATAATAATAATAAGAAGAAGAAGAAGAAGAAGAAGAAGAAGAAGAAGAAGAAGAAGAAGAAGAAGAAGAAGAAGAAGAAGAAGAAGAAGAAGAAGAAGAAGAAGAAGAAGAAGAAGAAGAAGAAGAAGAAGAAGAAGAAGAAGAAGAAGAAGAAGAAGAAGAAGAAGAAGTGGGAAGAGTGTTATATAAACGTTCAATCTAAGTGGCCCATTATAATGGTCGAAATAGAGAGTCCGCATGAGCATGTCCCTAACCTAAATTTTCAGCGCCATTTTAAAAAACAACAATATACAGTATATAATATACAATGATATAATAATAATATACAATAATATAATATAATATAATATAATATATAATATGCAATATACTGACAAACAATTTAAAACTTCTGCTTTTGAGAATGCCGCTTGACAGAATCAATGTAAAAATGAAAAGACATAAAGAAATTGCACTTCCTTCTCTTGATGAATTTTCAAACTAATTAGAGAGAAATTAAGTTCGTGATTCATAGATCCATACTTACCAATCTAAGTAAAGTGATTCCATCAATATTTTACAGAGTTTGTAAGCGAATTTGATATATACAGCCCCATTTGCATTGTTAAGGATTTTAGCATCTATTTCACTCGCAAAGTGCACTCCAGAAAGATATTGCCCTACTCTTAAAGGGCTCAATAAACACTTTCTCAATTCTACATGGGAGAAAAGACGAACAGAACAAGCTTTAATTGATAGGTGTTCATCATATCTACAGAAAATAAATGGAGGAAGTTATTAATTTTGTTAAGAGAGCAAGAAGAAGAATTTTTTTTTAATATTTATATTCTACATCGGAGAAAAGACGAACAGAACAAGCTTTAATTAATAGATGTTCATCATATCTACACAAAATAAATGGAGGAAGTTATTAGTCCATTGTGTGTTAAAGAAAGAGGCACCAGAAGATATAGTATGCTCGTCGTTAGAGAAGTTCGAATTTATATGAAATTATATTCAAGGATAACTTTTTTCGTCGATGGTACTTGAGTTATAGAGATTTGTTATTCGTAGGATAAAGGATTTTTATGTCCTTTAATAGTGTCAAATAAGACATAATATTTAGTTATATAGCGTATAGGAGGCGAAGGTATATGTATTAGTAGTAATAAGGTATATACTATTATATACTAATATGGGAGCGTAGGTATATATAACTATAGTAATTATAGATATATTGGTACCTGGTTTTATTTATATACTATAGTAATATATATATATATATTATATATATATATATGCAATCTTAATCTAAACCCCTATAAAAAAATTCTGGCTACGGCCATATATATATATATATATATATATATATATATATATATATATTAGGATTGACCCTATATATATATATATTATTATATCTATATATACTATATAAATTATATATTAATTATATAATTATATATCATATATTATATTTATATATACTATAAGTGTAATTACTCCAACTATACCACAAGGGTCTCATCGCCCGTATCTGGAGTACTGCTTCCATATCTTGCCGTGGGAGGGGCTCTGGTTCACCCGACTTTGACAGGGGCGAGTCAAATACCAAATGATTTAGAAACTGCCCTGCACTTTCTAATTCACTTGACCCTCTATCTTTGCGACGATATGTTGGAGCTTTGGCTCTTTTCTATAGGTACCACAGCGGCAAGTGCTAGAGGCAGCTGACCACTCGCATACCATCACATTTACGAACGCCTCCTAGCACAAGGGGAGCAAGTGGTCTTGCACACAAGTTTTACGTATTTTGAGATTCGGGAACCTCAAATTGTTGTTGTGGTGCTTCTTCTTTCCGGCCACTTCTGTTCTGTGAAATTCTCTTTCACCTGCTGTGTTTCCTGCTGAATTTAATCTCCCTCACTTTAAGGCCTGAGTCTGTGCTTATCTGCGAATTATGCGTTAGATGACGATATTTTCAATGTTTTAACACCCCCTCCTTGAAAAACAATCTAATATATATACTATATATATATATATAATATTATATATAATATATATATATTATATATATATAATTATATATATATATATATATAATATTATATATATTATATATATATATATTATATCCTTTGAATATTAATTATTCGTTTTAAATTATAAAAAATGTTCTCCCATTTAATATTCCTTTTCAAGTCTTCACGTGAATTTAAAGAAAAGAAAAGAATAATATGGTCAAAAATTTGTTTCCAAAATCAGCCTTGAAGCTCGTCTTTGACCATTCTGTCCTAAGATTCCACTTAAAAATCGATGAAATACTCTACATATTTAAAAAAGCCTTTTCAACCGACGCCACAAGCTGCACCTCAAGTCAAGGTGACAATTTAGCTGCACGCGATTCGTGCGTGTGAAATAAATAAAAGAACTATGAAATTATCTCCAAGGGTTATTCATTTTAATTTTAGGGGAAGAATATTCAAGACGCTTTTTTTTGAAAGTGCAAGCTTACGTAATTATAATTAATTATAAACGGCCAAATTCTTTACATAAGACTTTTATCACTAAACTGTCCGGTATCTGAAAAAATATTTTGCGATTACTTTTTTTTCATTCACAGTATAGTAATATAGTTTTAGAACAAACTTCTTTGTCTTTAAAAATTTTGAAAATCTTTTTTTTTAGATCACCAAAAACAAGGGGGGGGTGATTTTTCTGCTGCATAGTGAAGGGGATGAACTGTAGTGTTTCTCCCTTTTGCAGGATAGAAAGTAGTTTTTCTACTGACCAGTAGAGAAGGCAGTTTCAACTAGAAGAGATCTTTTGTCTACTGGAGTATAAAAGGGGATTATTTCTCCGGCAGCTACAGTAGAACAATGATTCGCGCTCCCTGTTTAATAGCTTACAGGTATTTTATTGCCGAAACGAACACGTATAGAAAAGAATTTCTCTTCTGACCGTAAACGTAGGATAAACTGTGACGTAAGAAGCGAAACCGTAGAGGGTAGAGGCAAGTGACATCCTGATCTCTTCTCGCTAGATTCTAACTGGGAACAAATGCTTTACCATTAATTGCTTCAAAATATGATTTCCCCTCGCTATCTGCTCAATTGCAACTCCATTGAAAACGACGAACACAATTAGATTACACGCAACTCAGCTTTTTCTCAAATCTTTATATAATTTAATTACTTTTGATTCTCCCGTTTCGTTTGAACTCTTTGGAGGCCGCTGAACATAGCTCCTAAAGGGCTTTGTATCCAAGTTATCCTTCATGGACGCTCTCAACACATCCTCCAGTTGCTTGCTGATGCTATAGATATTGGTTGTTGAATCACATTGCCTGAGATGGTACTGGGACTGAACGCATTCTTTGAAGAAGGATTAATCTTGGAATTTTCACACGTACATGGGGAATTGCAGATCTTTTCAAAAACACGATCCCATGAAAATTAATCGTCTAGGTTGCAATCAATTAAGGTCTTGAATCTTTAAATTTCCTCAAATCAATACGTAATATTCACTATAATGTACATATCCAATACGCATATATATACATCAATTATAGTAAGCGTGTGTAGTTACTGCTAGTAGTGAACCTGAAGTAAACATAATAAGTCTAACTTATACGAGAATACCGAGCTCTAACGCTAGCTAAGCTTATTATATTAATATACTTATTATATATATAAATTAAGTTATAATATATATACGGTTTATTAATATATATATAATATAATAATAAATATATATAATATACGTATAAATATATAATTATACTAAATATATATTTATATAAAGACATATTATATATTATATAATTATATATAATATAAAATATATATAGTATATATTAAATTTTATATCGATATAATATATATAATATATATATATATTTATATATTAATAAAAATCTCTAACATTCTTCGCATCTCAGACTAGCCGAATATGCTTAGCACTAAATAGCACGCCGGTAAGTAATTACTTACCTATAATACCGCAGCAGCACTGAGTTCACAATTCGTGTGATCATAACTTGTATGATGCTTACCCGCCCGAATGACAATCCTCGGATTCTGCCTAGCGCGGATTCATAAAATGTTCGCTTTCATTCCACACTACATATTACTATATAATATATATTATAGGTAATAAGTATTAGCATGTCCTCCTTATGATCCCCTAGCCTTCGAGAGTAAAGGAGCACAATTTTTTAATCGGCGAACTTATGCTATCATAATACGTCACGACGGCTAGGCTCCCCAAGGGCACAGTTATAGTATATAATCATCAGATATATTACCCCCCTATGACATTTCAGAGCACAGTACTCAATGCTAAGCCGAGTCTGAAAAAGCCCTATGTAGGCGCCTAATTATATATGACGCTCCAACTTATGATGAGAATGCGGATGAGCCAATATAACTGCCGCTGGTAGTCTGTCTGGTATTATTATAAGACAGCTTACCTCAAGAAACTGCTGCTGTAACAGCTAGTACAGCACGATATATACTAGCCGTCGAGATACGAAGCCCTGTTATGATACGTTATATAGCCCCTACGTACTTAACATAAATACATTGCTCGGTGTTCGTCTTATGTAAAGTTAAAGGCACCCACTCATACTTGAGCTTTTCTAGGAGAATTATTTCTTAAATGATCTAGTGCTATACCACCGGCGTGAGCGTTAGAGCTCTATTTGCTTTTTATATCTGTACCGTAAAGATATAATAATCAATACTAGAGCAATCGCATCGTGAGTGACCACCACAAGCCACACAGCAGATACTCGGCAGCTCAATTCTATGTCACCGGCATACTCAGGTCCGTCCGGGTTTAAACTGTAAGCCCCTGAAGTCCGCGATACCGTGGACCTTTGGTTACCGCCCCCGATGTTCTTTATGACGTTGCACATGAGTGTGGCTGGAAAATAATAAAAATATAGCTTCAGTACCAAAGTCTAATCTACTCTCTGTATAATTTTTTGGTCACCCCTACCTACTAATAACACACAGTACTGAAAAAATGAGTATGGTAAGATTTACGTTTGATTTATGAAATGAAAGTAAGTGAGAACTTGACTGCGGTGACCCATAATTTACTAATCTGCCCCGACCTCCATCCATGTACCACAGCTGCCCATATTCCACACCTTTTAATGTGTCCACTTCATTGGCATAATACCCTCCTTTCGAGGATTTTCACGGCCCACGACTATCCTGCCCATTTTTTTCTAGTTTTTATCCCAACCCAGCCCCACCCCACTTCCGAAGGTGACTTCGAGCTATACGCAGATCTATCTGCGCAGCTCCAGTGATAGTGTCTCGCAGGAATATTTCAGTCCAACCACTAACGTAGCGCAATTCGTGTAGGGTTCACTGTCACGCGTTAATTCTCATTTAATTAATAATTGATAATTTCCCACTAAGTACAATCACCTAATTTTTCATTTAATAATTCTCATATTACAAATGATATAGTGGAAAGTCAGAAAAATGTTGCAAATTCTAATATCAAATACAACATCGCTAAACTTTTTAACACTCAAATAAATATAATTAACATTATATATAAAAGTATAATAAAAAAAATTAAAATAATCAAAAAATAACCAACTTAATATAGAAAGGAATAAATATGATATATATATATATATATAATAATATTATTAATATAATATATATATATATTATATATATATAATATATATAAATATATATATATAATATTATATAATGATATATATAGTAGTGGCCCCTGCAATATCATTCCACTATACAGATCACATATAAATACTGAATGATGGTAGTATGTTCCCTTCCTAATACTCAGAGTCGTTACGGCTTACTGCTACCTACACTTCCGGCCTCCATATACCCCGCCAATTAATGACCACGCTCTACAAGTGACTCACCATCCAAGCCATATTGCAAGAGATCAATAGGACCTATTTGAACATAATATAACATCAAGTGCGTATAGATCGCAGTACTAACAGCTAGCCAACGCGCGTCGTGCCCCTTTTGATGATACATCTATTTCCCAATCTACGGTTTCGATAAAGCCGCAAACTCGCGGTGAAAGGCAGGGTGTACCACCTACCAGCGATTACAAAAAAGGAAACTCCACCGTTGACTTACTGATATGGTATTCACTATTCGCAGTTAAGAAAAAAGGCATTCATCATGATACTAAACATCGTACCCTGGTCAGGACCTCCCCATACACTCTTGGAGCGGCACACAGGTTTGTCATGGAAGCAACTTTGAAAAAGTTATGCAAATGAGTCACTCATCAAGTAGATGCTATATTCTAATTTTCAATTTACATTCAAATTATGTTTGACCACCATATTTAGCCGTCTTGTAAATTTCAGTCAGAGTGTCACATCTGTCTAGCGTCGATCAAATTATGCCTAGCATGAATAAATCTAATTAAGTATACTATGGATATATCTTAACCCAGAAAAACATAGAATACAACATGTTGTTTCTTCCTTCGAAAAGGGTAACTCTGTTCTCTATCAAATCCGGTGATACAAACAAAGTTAGTTCTGGCCCACTCATATTCATAACAAGAGCCTTTATCTAAAAGGTTTAACTTAAATATCATCATCATAAATTTGTATTACAAAAAGTAATTATATTTTATATGTTGAGGATCTGCTTCAAGACTAAGCACTGCGTACACTTCCGATATCATTTAAAAAATGTTGTGCCCCCAGTAAAAATAAGTACAAGAGACACAACGTGATGGGCTATACTTTCTTAATTTTCATATTTTTTATTTATAACAAAAATAATCTTGACCCAAATTTCTTATGAACTTATTCCAGGAGGTTTCACTCTCTACATCATTGCGTTTGACATAAATGGTTAAGGACAGATACATGACTGATCTTTACAAAAAAACGTAGGATATACAGACATTTTTTCATCTTCTGTAGGTTGACTAATTTTTACACTTGTGGTCAAAGATTAATACAAGATTGTGCCCTGGGTCAATAAGTTAACATGTTTTACGTATATTTCAAGGACCCTAACTTATGAAGTCCGTCCAAAAAATTTAAGAAAGGTACTATAATGTCTAATAGTGATTGATACTATATTACAATCTTCACTGCGAGTCCGTACCATTCTTATATTAAAAACTTAAAGACCTGTCAACCCCCCAGGCTCAGAAAGTTAACAAAGAGTCACAAAAAAGTGGAAGAGTAGTCAAAATTGTTCATATTTCATTCAAAATATTTAATACAAAACCCAATTAAGGTTTGTATACTAGAGAAAAAACGTTCACATAAATCCATGTCGTTTTGCCACCCTAAAAATTATAAGACAGTACTCTGGTCTTACAAAAAAACGTAAGAAGTATTAACAGACATGTTAGTTTGTTCTTATGAAAAGACGTGTGCTCTACACTATCTGGACACATATCACAGATTGTTGCCCCTCAGGTATAAAAATTAAAGGGTTTACTTAATTTTTCAGGACCTAATTGAGTAGTACAAAAAAGTAATATATTATAATATTGTTGGAAATCTCATGTCCTGAAGATATATGTCTTGGAGTGCCTTTTATAGTTTTAAAACTGTTTTTAAGATGAGTGGAATGTGAGCCGTTGATGCATATGTCCAAATTTCATAATTTTCATTCAAATATTTTTGATACCACTTATTACTTCATAGTCAGGTCACTCCTTCTCGGTACCCGATCCTGTCGTCCGGCATACGATACTCAAATTCATTTTACTATCAATCTTTAGGTGAGCGATATATAATACTAATGAATAATAACCAGATAGAGCTACAGGACATCTTTGTCTACTTATCTTGCGGCATAGAGTACTTGCATCCTTCCAACATGACATATTATCAAATTACAATCGAGATACGCTGATCGCTCAAGTAAGGAAATGGTTAAAAAGGGTTTACTTAATTTCAGAACCTACTTTGAGTCAGTAAAAAAAATTTGTTGTGAAATATTCTGTATACTGTTGGATCTGAGAGTCTAATCTTTAAAAGGTCCAAACTGTCGTACGATTCTATCAATAAATTTAAAGACTGTTGCCCAAGGTAAAACAGTTACACGATAAACAACGTTGAATGCTATTATTCCAGTTATAATATTCTTATATCAAAATTATTTTACCCATATTTATGGAATTGTACTTATCAGGTAGGTCTACTGTATTACAATCATGTAGTTGAATACAATTGTAGAACGTTAACTAATGCGGTCTCACAAGAACGAAACGTAGAACTATAAGACATTATTGTTCCTACGTAGTTACCCTTTTCTTAGTATATGTATGATACGAATTAACAGAATTGGTTCCCCTCAGTTAAAAGTTAGATAAACAGGGTTTACTTAAATTTTCAGGAACCTAATTTGAGTCGTACCAAAAAGGAGATATTAGTTAAAAAAAAAAATAAAAAAAAAAAAAAAAAAAAAAAGAAATAAAAAAAAGAAAACAACAAGAAATACCATTACGAGGATGCAAAACAGCGAAAAAAAAAAAAAAAAAAGAAAAAAAAAAAAAAAAAAAAAAAAAAAAAAAAAAAAAAAAAAAAAGAATAAAGAGAGAAATGATAATAATATATGAGTCTGTGGACTCTTCAATCACGTCACTTTCTACAATATTCTAAAGTAAAATTTAAAAACATGCTTGCGCCACCCCCCAGGTAGAAAGTTACACGAGTAACAAAGTTGAGCTATATTCCAATTATTCATATTTATTCAAATATTTGGGAAATTCACGGATATTTTAGGTTTTGATAACTTTTTCAGTAGTCACTCACCTTACATCATAGTCTATATCTATAATTTATGACGTACTAATGGGTTCATATTTCATTAAAAAAACGTAGAATATAAGACATGTTGTTTCCTCTTCTGTGTGGTACTGTCTTACATTCTGTGATCAAATTAAAGATTGATGCCTCTCAAGTAAAAAAAGGGTTTACTAAATTTTCAGGACCTAATTTGGTTCGTACAAAAAAGGTATATTCTGATATGTTGTCTCTTCAATAGGTCACTGTCGGACTTTCGTATATTTAAATTTAAGAAAACTGCAATGTCCTCCATCTAGTAAAAAGTTTACAGGATGTTATCACAACGTTGATGCTATCTTCCAATTTTCATTCATATTTTCAATCTAATATTTTTACCCATATTAGGTTTGTACTTTTCAGTAGTCACTTTCTTATACAGTCATGTAGTTTGACATAATATATAGGACGTACTATGGGTCATTTAACAAATAAAAAACGTGATATAAGACAGTTAGTTCTCTTCTTTTAAGGGTACATGTCTTACATTTGTTTAATCAAGTAAGATTGCTGCCCTCAGATAGAAAATTTAAAAGGTTTACTTTAATTTATTCAGTGAACCACTTTTGAGGCGTAAAAAAAGTAATATTATTCTGATATGTTGAGATCTTCATTCAATAGGTCACTTTAGTACATATATATATTAAATTTAAAGACAGTTGCCTCCCCTTTTTAAAAAAAGTTTACAACGGTAACATTAACGTATTGATGCTTATTTTACAATTCTTATATTTATATTCTAATATTTGACCATATTTAGGTTAGGTACTTTATCAGTAGGTCACTGCTATATACATCATGTGTTGACATAAATTTTAGAGTACTATGGTCTTTAACAAAAAAAAAAACGTAGAGAATAGAAAAGACATGTTGTATTCATCTTCTGTAGGGTACTGTTTACATTCTGTATATCAAAATTAAAAGTTCTTTAAATTTTAATTCAGAGATTAAAAGAATTTTACTTAATTTTCAGGACCTACTTGAGTCGTCCATAAGAAGGTATTAATATTAAGTGCATTGGGGATCTCTTCAATAGGTCATGTCGTACATTCTATATTAATATTTAAAAAAATGATTGCCCCCAGTAATAAAAGTTACAAGAGTCAAATAATTGATGCTATATTCCAATTTCATATATCAATCACAAATATTTTGACCCATATTTAGGTTGGTACTTTCAGTAGGTCACTCTTATATATCATGTAGTTTGACATAAATTTTAGACGTACTATGGTCTTACAAAAAAAACGTAGAGAATACAGACATGTTGTTTCTTTCTGTAGGGTACTGTCTTATTTTGTTATCAAATTAAAGATTGTTGCCCCTCAAGTAAAAATTAAGGTTTACTTAAATTTTAGGACCTACTTATAGTCGATAAAAAAAGGTTATTAATATTCTTATTATGTTTGATACGAAAGAAAACACACAGTTTTTCTACTTATTATAACTTAAAGACGTCACCCCCCAGGTAAAAGAAGTTACAGAGTCACCTCATGAGTTGATCCTATTATTCTAATATTGCATTTTTGGTGCAGAGTTTGGGTAATTCAGCTAAAGATATGAGAGATGATGGATATATAACATTCCATAATCCTCATCTATAGAATTATAGACGTACAATGGTCTTACAAAAGACGAGTAGATTACACTATGTTAGATTCTCTTCTTTGATAGTTGGTACCCGTCTTACAATTCACATGTGAGCAAATTAAAGAATTGACCCGCTCAATTAAAATTAAAGGTTTACTAAGTTTCAGGACTAATTATGAAGTCGTACAAAAAAAGAGTAATATATTATTTATTACAGAATCTCTATATAGGAACTGTATCGGTACATATTGTATTAAATTATTAATATAACGTAGTTGTGTTATCACCCCCGCATGGTAAAATAAGTTAACATAGGCCCCCCAAAGGTAGAGGTGTATTTGACTAGTCATTTATTTAAAAACATGAAAAAAAGATAATCTTTATGTCTAAAAATAATTTAGCCCGAACTTAGGAAACGGGAGTGCACATGGAGGGAATATAATCCTTAGCTTGTAACATTATCACTTCGCCAGTTTTTGAATCCATAAAAATCGTAATTAGGTACTACTATGGGTCTTTACACAAAAACGCTTGCTTTAAGGAGTATGTCACACAATTCTGTTCTCTTCATGTAGGTTAAACGTATATATACACCCTGTGTCAAATAAATATTACTTGTCCTCGGTGTCACAGAAAGATACGACAGACACGTTAATTTTCGACGGACCACATTTATGAGTTATCGTCCAAAAAAATGTGATTAATTGTTGCTGTATATGTGAGACTGCTTCAATGCTCGGACACTGACCGTACGATTCCTATATGTAACTTAAAAGACTGCACCCCCTCATAGGTAAAAAGTTAACGAAGGTCACCACAAGTTGATGCATATACTTCTGAATTTCTTCACAATATACGTCAGTTCAAATGATATTATGACCCGGTATACTTAGGTTTGTAATCTCAGTTGGTATCACTGTCATATGAACATCATGTAGATATGACATAGAATTTATATAAGACGTCTGATAGTTAGGTCTTATTACAAAAGTAAACGGTCTTACGATTAGGTTAATAACAACAGTACATGTTCGTCTTATCCCTTCATCACGTACAGATAAGACCTATGTAGGTTGCTTGCTTATGATTTCTATGTCATGTCAAGTAAATCTGTTATGCCCTTCTGCTCAAAGTAATAAATTTTAAAAGGATTTCTCACACGACCTAATCTGAGTAGACATAAAAGTAAATAGATGATATATGTTGGATGCTCATGTAAATAGGTTCACTGGACGTACGTAATTCAATATCTTAAAGTATTCTATTTCTAAACAACTCACAAACAGAAAATCACTAAAGGGTTTTTTATCCTTCAATGTTGCCAACACCACACATGTTAAAAGTCTTACAAGAGTCTACACACTTATATAGGTATGCTAATATTCCGAAGACACACAATACTCATTGCATCCAAATATTAATTTACCCAATTTAGTTATGGTTGTATCTTTTTCAAGTTTAGTCATATCGCTGTGCTTAACTAATCAATCATGTTAAGAGTTTTAAACACTAATCTGATTCTTAATAGTGTAGCGTTAACTATAGTTCTATCTCTCATTAGTATGTTTTCTTCACATCCGCCGATCTCTCTACACTTGTTCGGTTGAACGAGAGATCTAAGTATAGATTCGCCTAAAAAATTATTGAACTACAAAACTGATTTTATAATAAGGAGAAGGTGACCTACTGGAAAAAAAAGTTCACCACACCTGAACATATTAGTATGGCAATAATTTAAAATACAATGTGTCACAATAATTACTATGTGAAAAAAGACTCATTTTATAAAATATGTGCTCTAACAAGAATTAAACGAAAATTGTGTAAATATTCAAAGAGCAAAGAAGTTTATAATGTTTTGGTTAGCATCAACGTTGTGACTCTGCTAACTTACAGTAGGGATAGTATATATACGCTCACAACAGAGTTATTAAATATAATAGAGCTTAGAGTGTACTGACTATACAGGTTGGTAGGTTATTCATTGACTTTCAGAAATCATTTGATAAATAGGAGCCATGAATATTCTATCTGGAAAGAGTCACAAATTTTGTTAGGCGCTGATTTATCGGTCCTAACATTGCCAAAGTCTGTGGCTAAGCGTCAAATATAATATGAATATATAATATATTTATAAAAGTAAATTGTGGAATTGAAATAAAATATTATTTTGTTTGCTCAAAATAATTTTTTATTATAATTACTTATTATCATTTGATAGCATAATCGTATAACATATCTATTAATCATTATGAATCATACACAGATATAATGGTATAAGACTATCATACCTCATATATCTATTAAATATATACAAATAGAAAGAAAAAACTGATACTTCCCTTAGTATATATATTATTATATACATTTTTAAACAAATGAACTATAATAATTTATTAATATAGTACTAGTAACTTTATAATTAATGCGAAAACTATAATTAATGTAGATATAGACTAGATCCATTTGAAAAGAATTACAAAACCTAAATACGCGTATAGAAAATATACAACCACTTATATTTTTAAATCTGTATATGATAAATTATGTACATGAAAATAATGAAAATTAGAGAAATTAATATAGCTTAAGTCCAACTTTGTGACTCTCTGTAAACTTTTACGCTGGGAGAGAGTTATGAATAACCCACTTATGGTAGGTACATTTATTTAATTATAGTTTAATTATTAAATAGTAATGTACGACAGTAATGACCCGAAATTTTGCGCCAAAGAGCATCTGCTCGTAAGTACAGTCTGCATTGTCAACTATTCAGACATATCCATATTTATATCCAAACACATTAAATACGGTTCTCGGAAGAAGAGAATAAAAGGTCGTGACTCATAAAGTGTTTAAGTGATAGAATGATCCTAGAAAAATTAATAATGTACTAATGCATTTTAACTTTTACCCGAGAATTATTGGTCAGACAATCTCTTTTATTTACTAGCTATTGCGTGTTAATATTGTTTTATAAATCAGTAACCTACCAGTACAATTGAAATACACAAATGTCTGGCATGTTGACTTAAAGACGTTTTGTTTTGTTTAAAGACCGCATTAGTACTCTTAGATAAAAGTTATTGTAGTCTGTGAGATGTACAAAACGTACTAGGAATTACGAGACTTGTGACGCTTCCTACTCGAAAATTGTCATCCAACCTAATAATGTTTTGGACAGAAATTCTTAATGGCGGTTCTAACCATGAATTAATTTGATATTAACCTATTCATGTATATTAGAATATAAAAAATCGACACCTATTATATCTATAAGCAACGTTTCGAATATGGGCTCTCTGAACTTACTGTTTCTGAAAATACTAACATTCCTGGTGGGCAACAGTTTTTAAATTTTAATATAGAATGTACAGACTGAGAGCAGTTGAACCTAATGAAGGAGATCCTAAAGCCATATATATTCAAAAGTTATGAATCTTTATATTTCTTACCGTTTTATTTTCAGTTGATTGATAGCAATATAAGAAACGACTCATAATTATAGTCCTAAACTAGTCTATTTTATATTTATTTACTCATATTTTTATATTTTAAGTTGAGGATTAAAAAAAGCATTTAATTGATTCATAATCAGACCAATGTAAGACAAGTACACCTTCTAGCTACTAAAGAGACACAAAACATGATCTGTGATCTTCCACTAACTTAAGATAATTATTCTACGTTATATGATTCAAGACCCATAAGTATAGTTATCAATTATTATGAGAGTCAAACTTAAATAGTATGTAAATGACGAAACAATGTGACTCTACTGGAAAACTTAAAAAACTCACTAATATGGTGTATTCAATTATAATATATTTGAATCTGAATAATATGTAAAATATTGTTTCGTACCATTCCGTTATTCAATTCAGATGATGGACGAAATACTTTTGAGAAACAATTTAGTAAGATCTCCTTTAAAGCAGAATGTAAGGGAACGATGTGTAATGTTCAAGGTTTCGGATTGTGTAAATTGACACAGCGAATTGAACATCACAATCTATACGACAATTTCATTTTAGTTTCACTCATAAAGGATAGGATTTCCTTGAAATTAATGTAACCTTATTAAAACATATATTTACCATTGCTAGGCAGTATTTAAATACCCAGCCAACAATCTTTAATTTGAAAACAGAAGTATAGACAACCCATACAATAGTTGAATTCAAATATTTACAGTAAACCTAGGGTAATTAATTTGCCAAAGATGTCGTTCAGTATTCGCTTGTGTATTTTATGTCAACAGCATCTAGACGGCTCTTCAAATTCAATAAGAATGTAAATGCGGATGAAGATTAAAATGAATAGCATATATCCACTCCCTCACTTCCTCCAGTCCCCATTCTGACCTCTGAACTGTAGGATTAGTATAGCATCAATACGTTTTGAACTCTTGTATAATTTTTACCTGATATAGGGTAGCAAACATTATTTAATATAATATTAGATATGTATGACACAAGTGACCTATTATGAAAGAGAATATCCATAAATATACATGAATATATTACTCATTTTGATGATAAAAATACTTTACGTCTCTCCTGATGACAATTAAAAAAGTACATAAAATCATACGTTTACAAGTATTCTACTACGCTCTACTAGAACTTAGGAAGGGGCAACAAATCTCACAATATTACAATTCTAGATACAGAAAATGATCAAGACTATTTACCCTACCAAAGAGAAACAACACATGTTCTGATATATCTTCTAAGCGTTTTTTTGTATAAAACCATAGCCTATTCGTATCCCTAAACTGGATGTTCACGAAATACAATACAATATATACTTTAAGACAAGTGATTCTCTAACATCTAGAAAAGTTTACCTAACCTATAATATATGGGTCAAAATATTGCTATGAGAATAAAATAATATACAAATTATGATTAACTATAGTTAATCTGTTGATTCACTTGCTGGTACACTTTTAAAACAATAAAGGGGGTCAAGGCAACCCTATTAGATTAATTTTAATTTTAAACACGATAATCAATGTACTAAAGTGAACCTAAATTGAAGAAATCATAAAATCCCTGTGATAATATTCAGAGAAATAATATTACACTTTTGTTACTGACTCGAGTATATAGTCCTAGAAATAAAGAAATAAACCATTTTATTCTTATAAACCTGCATAAAGGCCCAGAGACTACGGCATAAATTAATAATAATACATACCTCAATTAGAGAAAGCAAAGTGAAAATAACGAACTATCCTATTTACTCATAATAAAACATGATAAAATATCTCTACAGTAATTCTTTACGACAGTACCCAAAAAGAAGAGAAAGACAAACAAAAGATCTGTCATATTCTAATACGTCTATTTATAGTAATACCGCACTAGTACCGATCCTAAACAGATTTATGTCAAGACGTAACACTAATTGAAAGTAAAAAGAAATCCCCTCAAGTGAAGAATACTCTCTAATCTGCATCTTATCATTCAACGTTATGGATTAAGTTGAACACAAAAACTAATATATCGCTGGTCAAGAACACGAAAATAATACCATTTATTTTTTTAGAATATGAATAAATACAAACACAATGAAAATGGGGAACTACTCTACCTTACATATCTTTTCACCCACAACGATTATGACAATCAAAATGACGTTGGACAAATCTTTGCATAATTTAAAAAGCTTTATTCAGAAAATAAACCACGGTGGAAATAATAACAAAATAAAAAAGCATAAAAAAATCAGACACCACAAATCTAAAGATACATTTATATTAAAAATGTAGGCTATGTTAATTTTTTTGGCGTATAAGAATGCTACTGACATGACCTAATCTTGAAGAAGGAACCAGGACACCTACATCATAATCTTCATCGGAATTATACCTATTTTTTGTACAGACTCATTAGGTCCATGAAATTAAGTAAAACTTTGTAATTTTATTGCGAAAGAGGTGGAGTAAAATTAACGTTTTACTTGAGGGGCTATATTCTTTAATTTGATCACAGAATGTAAGAAAGTAACTAAATGAATATATATAATATATAGTATGTATATAAGAAAAAACATGTCTGTATTTTCTACGTAAGTTTTATATTATTCATGTAAGCCTAAGTCTATCGTTTTTCCAAGAATTATATTTGTCCAATAACACCTAATGATGTAGATTATGAATGTGAAGCCTCATATACCTGAAAAGTTACCAGCTCCCATAAATGGTGAATAAATATATTTGTAATAAAAAATTATAATGAAATAAAAATATGATTAATAATATATATATTAGCCCTATAAATAATCTAAATCCCATTTGGTGATTAACCCGAAAGTGTTGTATAATTAAATACTAGAATAAATTGTTGCAACCGATAATTGATAATATATAATATATAGGGTGAGGTTATAGCCGAGCCGACTATAGGTGAACTAAACACCCAGCTCTATTAATAAAGGTATTATAGAATGTAGCGTGAGGTTGACCATATTGGAATATATATACGTTAGTGAGAATTACCTCCCAAATTATACCCATCTCAATTCAACAAATGAAGAGAAATACCTTTTTTTACGACTCAAATTCTATAGGCTCCTCGAAAAATGTAAGAATTTAGAAAACCTTTTTTAATGTTTTACTTTGGAGGGAAAATACAGATCTTTAATTCATCACATAATATTGTAGAGAAACAGTTTACCGTACAGAAGTCAAAAAGCATGAGATGGAAAAACCAACATGATGGAGTTGCTGGAAGTGTTCTACGTTAAGGAGTATCTTCCTATCCCCGCTTGACACCCACAGGAAATTCGCGATGTACACTACCGCAGAATAACATGACTCCGTCCTATACGATGTGCCTGCTCCTCAATCTTCCAATGTGATGCCCAACATACTATGCTGCTCCAGGACCTACTTAGAGGAGCGACTGAATAAGTACCACCTTCAATATGGGTCAAAATAATTTGAATAAAAATATAAAAATTGGATATAGCCATAACTGTACCTCGTGTAACTTTGTTACCCTGAGCATGGGAAAATAGTGGCAACCAGTCTCCTATTATAATTCTACCTATAGATGTACCGACTCCAGTAAGCTATTATAAAGAGATCCCAACATAATCAGAATATAGTTAAACCCTTTTATCCCGGGTTTACGACTCAAAGTAGGTAGGCAACCTCAAACTAGAAAGAAATTAAGTAAACACACCATAATTTACCTTTTATACTTGATATAAAGAATGAGGCGCTGTGCAATCTTTAATTTTCGATGAAAACAGAATGTAAGTACAGCCCTTAACAGTATTAAAGAGAAACAACAATGTCTGTATATTCTAGGTTTTTTATGGTAAAAACCCTGATAGTTCGTCCTAAAATATATGTCAAACTACCCCATTAGATATAAGAGAGTACCTACCTAAAAAAATAAGTATTCAGTCAAAAAGGTCAAAATATATTGAATGAGAAATATGAAAAATGCGCCACGTACAGCGATCCACGTTGTGACTTCTCGAATTTTTACATGGTGAAGGCCATTATGCTAACAGTTTTATAAATATATATAACTCGCAAACCACTAAGAATTTACCCATATGTGATCTGAGAAGTAAAGTCCAACATATAATAATATATATTACTTTTTGTTACATAACTTCAAATTAAGGTACTGAAAAATAATTAAAACCTTTAATTATTACTTGAGTGCAACAAATCTTAATTGATCACAAAGATGTAAGACGGGTAAGTTAAACCCCTAAGAATAATAGGATGTAAACAAAATGTCTAAGTAATATTACAGAACGATTATTATAGTATATATAGAATCCCAAACAGTAACAGTCTTAATCATATATATAAATTATATGTTCAAACTAACTTCTTAGAGAGTAAATGTTATATATTATAGATAGATGAATAATTTAAAACCTATAAAATTTTTATAATGCTAATAATTGTTTTACGCTTGAAATGAAAACATAATAATGTAATAGATAAAAATAATAGTTAACATTAATAAAATCTCTTATATATTACGCATAAAATCAGCACACTTGACTCTCTGTTAAACTTCATTACTGGGTAGGATAGACACTTTAAGTTAAACTAATATATAGATTAAGAATAATGTACAAAGCACATTAAGCGATCTGAAAATGATTCCAAAATAATCACTGAAAGTATTTTATTCTTTTAAATGGACGACCTATATTATAGTTTCTAGATAAAATATGTAAATATCACTTTATAACTTTTTACTACGATTATATGGGTAACATCCTTATATTAATATATATATATAAGTATGGCAACAATCATTTAATTTGACAACAGGGTTGTTATAAATTAGGAACCTACAGAAGATGAAAACAAAAATCTTATGTTGTATATCCTACGTTTTTTGTAAAGACCCCATATGTAATAAAAAATTTATTAGTTCTTTACTTTATACGACTTAACGATAGGGACTTATTGACCTACTGAAAAGTACCAACCTTAAAATGCTTCAAAATGTTAACGAAAAAAAATATACTTGTAGATATATACGTAGATATAGATACTCGAATAATATATATAATGAGATAGGAGAAGATTCTG
>JABUQX010070308.1:0-30925 GCA_015478945.1 Trachelipus rathkii | reverse complement strand
TGGTTAATGTGAAAGGGATCAATCGTTACAAGAAACGTAAATTTGAGTATCGAGATTTGGAATCAGCAAGGCGGCCTGTACCACACTCCGACGATGTCCCCATCCCAGTCTTCACTACACTCCCAACCTAGCATTGTCTGATGAAGAAGATATCCCAGGATTTGTGTGCACAACGTGCAGATAGTGGATTGAATATGAAGAAAGGTACTTCTACGCAGCAAACAGTATCTCCCCCAGGAAGAGAGTCATGATTTAGGAATCAAGATTTAGTATGAGGAGTTAAGTCTGCTCCAAGCAAGATTTCTAAGCCTTTTAGCTTCTAGACTAAGTGAAAAGAATTGTCTCGGCGGAATGTAAAATAACTTTTTTCAAAGAGAGTTAGTACTTCTTCCATATTTCATTGAAAGAGAAGACCTAGTATACTGTAGGAACATCCCGGACCTACTTCCAAATGGGTTACCCTAAATACAGACCAGAAGATGGCGATTGTTTATGGATAGTTCTACGAGAAGCTTGAAGTGTGTTTTATTGTATAATGGCAATAGTTATCAATCGATTCCAATAGGTCACTCAACAAAACTGAGAGAGGAATATGAAATAAAAGAATGATCTTGCAGAAGCTTTAGATATAATGAACACCAGGTGTCTATATCGTTGATTTGAAGATGTGTCAAACATCTCTTACTGGGCAGCAAAGGGATATATACTTAATACCTTGCTTCATTATTCCGTTGTTGGAATTGTAGGCTAAGAAGACCACTGGGAAAAGTTGCATGGCCTGCTAGGGAAAATATGACTGTAGGTGCATCAAATATTCATTAACAAACCACTGGTTTGACAGGGCGAAAAATTTATTTTCCCCACCACTTCCACATCAAACTCAGACTGAGAAGCAATTTGTTAGGGCCCTAGACAAAGATGGTGAATGTTTCAAATATATTTGCAGATTTTTTCCAGGGTTGAGTATGTAGAAACTCAAAGTTGGAATCTTTAGCGGCCCTCAAATTCGCAAATCATCAAGGATGACAATTTCATAAATTCCATTACTGATATTGAAGCATCCGCGGAAAAAGTTTTGTCTGGTTGTTCAGAACTTTTTGGGCAACCATAAATCTGCCAACTATTGCTAGAACTCGTACAAAAAATGCTTTCAGACTTCAAAAAATTTGAATACTAATATGAGATAAAAGTCACTTTCTACATAGTCACTTAGATCGTTTTCCGGATAATCTAGGTTATAGTGAGGAACAAAAGGAGAGGTTCCATCAAGATTCAAGGTATGGAAGAAAGAGATACCAAGATGGGATACACACATGATGGTAGACTTTGTTGGAGCCTTCAACGTGATTTAGTCCACATTCTGCACACAGAAGACCATCATATAGACCAGCGATTTGTAGTGCATTAATTGTGATTTCATTGTACTGAATTGAATTGAATGTTTTTTAGCATTTTAGTACTTACTCATTAACAATTTGATATATATCTTTCGTATTTTTTTTGTGAATTACGTTACAACCTAACATAAATTGTTGTATTAATGTATTTTTGTGACCACCCTGATCTCAAAAACTAGAGCTAATCTAGGAAAACGGAGGTCATATTCTGAATCAACAGGGCAACAATTACCTATAAAATGACCTTCAAAGGTTTTGCCGCAAAATCATTGTTGGCCAGTGATATGGACAAGTAAGATCATGTATAAGAAAAATCCTACTTTTAAGAAGTAAATACATACACAAATTTTATTAATATTTAAAGTAAAACGAACGTACCAAGGAATCACCTAATATCCATGATCTGATGAAATTGACTATAACTTTACACTGAGGCGGTTTTGAATTATAGAGTGGCGTCACGGAAGTGAAAATTGCAATGCTAATACTTTGAACCTTAAACACTTATAAAAATATAGAATTGAGAATCTGACTGAACACAAAATCTTGAATTTATATTACATATTCAAAAATAAAAAAACATAGATAGAATTAACAACACACAGTTTTCTTATCTACAAATTAAAAGAGCATAATAAAATGAGTGAGAAGACCGTATCGGCAAGAGAAATGTGAGAAAATGGCGATTGCAACTAGCCTTCGCCATATACTTCAAATTTAAATAATAATATATTATAATATATATATATATATATTATATATAATATATATATTATAATATACATAATATATATTTATATATATATATATATATATATAATATATAATATATAATATAATATATATAAATTATAATATATATATATATATATAGTAACATATATATAATATAATAACTAATATATATATATATATAATATATATATTATATATAATAATATTATATATTATAATATATATATATTATATACTATATATATATACTATATATATATATATATAATATATCGTAAAACGTACCTAACGGCCACCCGAAACGGGGATAGCCGTTGGATATCAAAAAAATGGCAGTAGACTCTTTTAAGAGAGTAAACCACTTCTAGGTGGGGGGGCAAGTTCTGGCCCCCCCCCCCCCCTGCCCCCCCCCCCTGTCTCCCCCCATAATGTATATCGATAGATATAAATATATATCACATATAATATATATATAAGATATATATCATATATATATAATATATATACTTATATATATGAACTTCAATTACAGCCTTTCCCCGATATTCAAATATTTTCATATAAATTAACTAAAATGTCAGGAAAAATGTCACCACCCCCACCGCCCCAAAACACGTTATTAAATTAAAGAAGAAAATCTTAATAAAAAACCGCCAAAGATCCACAAATTTTCAATCATTGGCAACAATCTAAAGTTTAAGTAGAAAAATAGTTGAATAAAAACAACGGAGCCCCCCGATAACAAATACATGCACATGCCATTTTTATACGGGGGGGGGGTCCCGTCATCCCACTCTCCTGCCCAAAGTTGGGGCCTCGTTTGAACCGAAAACATGGAGGCACTTCAATATAAAATATATATTATATATATATATATATAATATATATATATATATTATATATATATATAATATATATATATATATATATATATATATATATATATAATATATATATACTATATATATATAATATATATATAATATATTATATATATATATATATATTATTATATATAATATATATATCAAGAGAGAAACTCCTACACTCGTGCTACTCGTGCTTTACACGAGTTATTATTATAGAACAGAACGTTATTCTTCAAATTTTGCAGTTATTATTGATAAAATTCTCTTATTTTTTTTCGTTATTTGAAATATTGTCATCTGACAAGAATACATTTACATGTAAAATGAAAAGATTTATGTAAAATTTAAACCAAAAAGGTAAAACAGCCATTGAATAACCCTATTTTAATTAATTATTAAGTTAACGGCTCCACCTCTCCAAAAATCGAGAAGCAAATTTCAAGACGGTTAAAATACATATTCGATTGAATTAATTTTTTTACCAAAGTTGTTTTTTTTTTTCTTGTCTAAAATCTAAAAAAATATATATATTTATTAAGAAAAAAATAAAATAAAATACTTCTTATGCACACCTAGGTATAAAAAATTAATTAAAAATTTAAATTCTAATATCTGAATTTGGAAGGAAAACTAGATACCCATAAAACCAGTTATATGCTAAAAGAAGAGAACTGTAGGAAGGATAACTCAAATATCTTTAAAAAATTTATTTTGTAATTATATATAAATAAATAAATAATTGAATTAAATTAAGAACTAAGATGCTGAATATTAATGTTGCTCTTTTCGTTTTTTTAACTGAAGTTTTGAAACTTACTCACATTTAGCACCTTGCCTCCGTGGAAAGTCCTTTAAAGAAGAAACTAACTTTGCCTCCAAGTCCCAGTGTCCTGCATTTTCGTTTAGCCGAAGCTGTGTCAAATAGCTTATTCCCTTTGTTTATTCACACCTAACGGCTCACACTACCGTCCAATGTACCATTTTTTTAAATAAATTGATTATTTAATTAATTAATGAACTAAAGAATAGGGGGAATATACGTAACCGCGGATGTATATTCGTGTCTATTATATATTTCGAAAATTAATAGGGTTTATTTTGTTCTTTTCTTTCTCATTTTTGGAAAATTGCTTAAGTTTACACAGAAAAGGTATTATTATTAAAAGATCTTGAACTGATTGCGATGACGAGTCTTTGAATCCTGTATACTCAATTTACATCTGGCACACTCAGCAATACAAGTTAGAGAGTTATTATCATGAGACACTTTGTGGATATTTTTCTTGTCACTCGACCCCGCTCGACTCTTTTTATCTTTTTGATACAGCGACCTTTGGGCCTTGACCTTTTTGGACTTTTGACCTTTGGCCAAGCTCACGAAGTTTTTTACCGCCTAACCTTTAGTCTGTTCGCCTTGACATACTTTGGCTAAACCACCTTAATCTTTTATATGGTCAACTCCCTAATTTTTTGGCAACTCCAATTTTTTGAGAACCCTATTTTTTTGCAACCCTTCCGTCACAAAAGGGTGCGCCAAACAGTGCGAGTTGCGACCATATACAAACCGTGGCATGTACGGTTGTCCACCTCATAATATTTTTTGACAACCCATTGGTCATTCCATGGCCAATTTGGGCGCGAGCGAGCGCTTAATTTCGCTTGACACGATATAGCTTAAAGCCCATATTATATGAAGTTTATGGCCTATGTACCTTTTTAAGTGAACCCAATCAATTTTTCGAACCAACCCATATTGTTCTCCAATGGTTTGCAATTTGGCACCTTACCCAAATTTTTGGCCAACCCTAATATATTTCGGCAATCCCTAATTTTTCGCAACCCCTAGATGCTTTTTAAAAATCACAAATCTTTAGGTCATTCCAGAAGGCTATGCCAACTTTATGAAAACCCAGAAAGATTATTTCGCGCACACCCTTGTATATCTCTAACAGGACTTAACAATTATCACACACACACAGATTTACTGACACACCATTAAGACACTGACACACTAACACACAAACAACACATAAAGACACAATCACACACACACACACGAGCACCACAACACTTCGATGTTTGAATGACCCTTCTAGCCCATTTAAAAGAATGCCCCAGCATGATGCCTCAGTAATGATGCCTGCGTACTTTGTACTGTGAACTTGGAATGACACCCAGACAATTGGATGCGCATTTACAATGAGCATATCAACTTTGAGCCTCTCGGAGCACTTATGATGCACTCCAACTTTATGCGCTAAGCTCTTCTTGATGGAGCCTCAACACTTCAGACCTCAACACTTTGATAACAAAATCCACAACTAATGATGAGCGAACTAAACTTTTGATGCGACTGTTTCAGCATCGTATTGATGACTCAACAATTTGATGACGTCAATCTCGGCGGTCATCTTTGATGTGCCATATTGAATCGGTTTTTCAGATTTGTACTGATCAGAATCTACACATCTTTTGATTTGGTCTACTAAGCTTTGGTATTGCTCGTTATCCCAAATCAGTCTACATTAAGGAGAAGTATCTTTAGGAGTGTTCTAATCTTAGTTTGCAATGAGTATGTAGGATTGAGTTTGCCAGGTGCGGCGCAGAGGCCAAGTGGGATTAAAAAAAGAAACTCATGATAAAGGAAGTTGAATCAGATATACAAAATATACCAACTTAACGAACACAAATAGAAAACAGACGTGCATTTAACGAGTGCCACAGTGCTAAAAAAAAAAAGACCCAAAGTGAGTGCAATATCGAGATCTAGCTGTCATCTCATTGTGCCAAGTGTTTCAGTTGCCACCATTATCCCACACTGTGCGCGTCCAGGTGCCATGTCTTTTTGCATAGCTCTTTTCTTAGCCTCCCTGTTAGAGCCGTAGGAATAGCCGCTATATGTTATGGGTGGGTTTGTACTCCTCTTATTTAATTTATAGAGGAAACGGTATTGAGGCTAGTATATTCGTTTTGTGTTTTTGTGTGTTTGAGTTACAAGTTGCTGTTAGAATGCTTCCTATTATGAGTTAGTCTTTTTCTAACACTTATTCGTATATATGTATTATATAATATTACTTACACCCCAAACAAACATCACACCAGTTTAGGCTTACTTTTTACCCACACCACACTACTACATACACCTGATAGCAATTCACTTCCACACACTAACTTACATCACAGCTATCTATCTGCACTATCTATCAATATCCCACTACAGCCCGGCTTAGTCTAGCTTTACACACTATCTCACTCTCTAAGGAGAAAGCTACTCAATATCAAGCAACGCGGCTGATGTCGCTTAGGCATCTTATTAGCATAACAAGAACTCCACCGGCAAGACACTTACTCTCGTCACCCCTAACACAACCACACACACACACACCACACACGTACACAGCACACACACACACTACCCATTGATATCACTTGTATCTACTATGATACTTTATTATCGAGCCACTTATTTGTCGCCTTTGTTGGTTTCTAATTTACACATTATGACACTTATACAAACATTATTATATGACATCTTTATGAACGCACTTACACTCGCCAATAGATCACTACAACTTATGTTCCCATGATAACACCAAGATACCTTCTTTTACCTGATATATACATCACACGCACAGTACTAGGTACACTACACTTCACATTACTCTCTGTATATTTTTGATTCCCGTCAACGTTTCTTGAGCTCTATTTTGTAGTGCCTTCATCTTTGATGATCTCCCGGGAGTGAATTCTTTGACTAAGGCATCATTTGATTATCCACCTAATTGATGATCATCATTGATGAATTCATTATTTTGATCGCTTTCTCATTCTTTTTTTTACTGGCATTCTCTATTTATGACTGCCTTATCAGGATTATCTGATTGTTTCTCCTGTTGATGTTCCTCAAAACCCCTGAGCTAGGAACAGAGGTATAATATTAATGTCTAACCCTGCGATATGGTTTATAAAGCGATCACCTTAGTGACGTCTAGACAATGATCTCTCGGCCAGATGAAAGCTGAGTGCCCTCCACGAAACCAACTGCACCCGCAGGTAGCGACCCTCGCACGCGTTTACCGCCCGCGCGTTTTCTCCACGTGTGTCGCACCAAGCGTGCGCCCACGACAGGCAGCAGGTATTCCGTGGTCTCAATACCCGCCGCACGTATGTGCCCGTACATCACACATTAGATTCACCGCAGAAATAATGAGTACTTTTACACCTGCTTATACCTGCCGCAATAAAAATATGATATCACACTCATATGTAACTATCAAAGAATTTCATTTTCAAATATACTAATGAGTCATTTTATCTATATTCAATACTTTAATACATTTTTCTTAATTCAAAAACATTTTACTCGAACCATTAATTATTGTTTAACTCATTACAGATCTTATTATTTTCAATTACATTTATATTCATATGTAACTATTATTTTTAAACCTTGTAATGACTTTTTACTTAATACTTTGATTGAAATTTATAAAATTTAACATGAAAAGTTGATGTGAAGAAGATAAATAATTGCCTGGTGTCTTCGACTGTCATATAATTTCTTACTGTTTTTATTTTGACACAATTGATATCGAAGATTTACTAGAGAACATTAACATTACATATACCTGTAGCACAGCTCTCTATGTCATAATCAGTAAATCAATAGGAGTGTTGTACCTCAAGCATCATAATGGGTGATAGAGTATTGCTGTTTGTTTTTGAGCTTGCTCGTTTATTAGCTGTTTAACTCATGTAATTTACTGCTTAGACTATCATGATTTACGTGTTTTAAAGCATCATGATGTTATTAGCTTTAGTAACTCGAGATAAATTATTATACAAAATTACATAACTTAACAGCAAGTTGAAATGCTCACGAGTGTGTGAATCTAAGAGATGTTCAAACACCCAAGTGAGGACAATTAGTTATCTTATTGTTTATACGCTTTACGCACTTTATACTTATTGTTTTACGGCTTTATATTAGCTTCAGTTTACCTGCTTAACATATGTTTGGTACTGCTTTAAAACCATCTCATATATTAGGTAACATTTTACATTAACCTATGATAAGCTCTCACATTAAAAATCTAGTGTTTATAAATCCAAGAGAGGGTTTTACCTAACACCAAGGGGTGATTTGCATGACTGGCCCCCCTGCGGGGTTTTTATGGGTTTTGTTTTTAAATCTATTTCTGCTGAATTTATTTGCTGTCACTTATTATATCTATTGTTGTTTAACTTGCTATTTAAATATTAAGGCGTTGCATAGCTTACTTGTTACCTTTGAAAAAAAGATAGTTCACACTCGAAAATTCAACCTCACTTCGTGTTTATAAAAGAAGCTTGTGATACGCCCACTGAGCTGAAGCTATTAACTACTATATCTTGATTTCGTTGGTGGGCAAATAAAAATACATAATAACTTGGCCACACACATTCACTTCTCCCTTGTCTTTTTAGGTGGTCGCTGGAGTGTTAGGTGTTCAAGCATAGGTGAATGAGTGATGTCTCCAACCCATTTTTTAGAATTTGAATTCCTTCTTTAAGTGCGGTAGCATCTTCCAAAAAAACACAAATTAAATAGTATCCTGTAAAAGGGTGGGTAATTCACACCAACTATCACTCTTTCATGAGTAACTGTGTTTTTGTTTCTCGGGTCGAGAATCATATGAAAGATGTGAATGTCCAAACGTATCTACTCAATGTTGATTTTCGTGACTTCATTCCTATGAAATCGCAAAGACTCACTAAATCTGTACCAATATCTTTATGTGCGTATGGATGTTGGGCACTAGTAGAGTTGGGGGGTTTCTTCATCATGAGCAATATGCCAAGTATGGGAATGGGTATTGGGCGTCTTATGTAAGTTTAAGGTATGACTTATATTAGATCTTCATCGGTTTTCACCCTACCAGTTTTCGATTTGTTTAATCGGGTCTTCCTTGTATTCAAATTAAACTTGCAACACACACATTCACTATTACTACTAACCTACTAGCATAATATTAAAAGTATAGTAAGTAGATAAAATATTGCATTACATACTCACATTAAATATTACAGATATAATATAAATTATCTTTAGATAAGCTAACCTACGAATTATCAAAGCTAAGAAAACAAGATATTAATAAAATATTACCTATAGACGAGAGTACGTCCAGCCGAAACAGATCGAATCCACTTCTCAGGTTGGTGAACACTGGCTGAAGGGGGGGATTGACGACCCAGTACTCCCATCCCCAAGTTACCCATCCCAGATGATGGAAGGAACCCAGAGAACAGTTGGGCCAAACAATAATTCCTTTATTCTAATGATTGCATGGAACCGAATGAGATGAGAAATTGAAGACTCCAAATTTAAACAGAAGGAGACAGAGAAGACCGACAGCTCTGATGTTACACTGGAGAATGATCAAAAACAAGCGGAGACCCAAACCGTCCTAGCTTTGACTCGTTTCTCGAGATTGTGGGCCAGGCTACAAACGCCCTTCATCAGAGCAAGGAGAGTGACTCCCATTTCGGCGAAAAATATTACCGACAAAGATTAAGGTTTAAAAGCCATATATCGACAGAACCAAGAGATGATAATGGCTTTGACGAAAGTTGTTTTGTTGTTGGAGAAGCATACACCTAACTCGAATAAAATGATCCCAGTGGGTAAGTACTCCTTAGAAAATGGAGAGAACCATTTCCTCAATTTCTGCAAAGGTTTGAGGGAATATGCCACCATAAACGCTGAACCCAAGAGCTAGAGCTGCTGAAGGGTTGGGCTTGGTGGGACGAACACACCTCTGGGGAGCATAGTAAGTGCCATCGAATGGGTGACATTACAAGTAGAGTGGGGTAATGATAGTAAGATGTAAATTCGAATAATGAATAAGATAAACGGCTGGTTATTACCGATTATATGTGAGAAAAGCCCAAAGCAATCGATATGAATGAAGGTAACGACTAGAATGTTTACGAAAGGGAAGTTGTAGAAAAACTCACCTTAATAGGGAATTTCATATATGAGAGGGCAAACGAGTCTCTTAAACAATAATTTCAGAAACTCAACTACCAATCTAACTATAAAGCATAATGGAGATATAGCAAGTGGTTAGCTGAAATAAATGTGCTCTGTCCCTGTGGGAATCACGTGATTGTCAAAGACATGGAAGAGTGGTTAGAAGAAATTGGGTCGGCGTGCTTTGAACTGCCCCTAAATGAATGCAGGAAGAAAGAGGTGGAAAAATGCTTCTTCTTGCTTTTTGGTGGTGTGTGAAATTGGCTATACTTCCGCGGTGGTGTGTAAAATTGCTATGAAAGGCTTGCCGCTCAGTTGGGATGGTTTGGTAAAACTTATAACCCAACATTATACAGGTGGACATAAAGCTGGTGAGGATCAAAATATATATCATCCAACAACACAGAGTACTGAGAATTTGCCTTCGTCTCCGGAGGTGATTGACATCACATCCATACATCCATCTCCGTTGACAGGAATAACTCCCCCAATTACGACACAGGAATATTATTCTCAGAGAAATACAACTCAAGGACCACCGACTAATTTGGGTTATGAACAATGTGGACAGCAGTTGTATTATGGTCAAACACCCGCTTATTACGGAACCCCTTTTCAAAATAACTTAAACCCCAATATAGCAGGATCTTACTCTGTACCAACCTTTGCTCAGGTTGCTGCACAGCCACCTATACCTCCCACAAATATTAATGAATCCCAAAGGAAAGAGGATGAAGACAAAGTTCATAATTATATTATTTTTGTTTAAAATGAGTCAGAAGAACGCGAATAAATTTATTGTTAAATTTATAATTGCATTTTACGTGAGATTAAAACTTTATTAGGGTAACGAAATAATAATGGAAATATTAAATATCATTATTTTTTGGAGGTTGAAGAGGGGGTTATTTTATCCTATGAAAACGAATTTCATGTGAGAACAGTGTCAATCGGAAAGGGTATGTGGAAAAAACGCCTCGCGCAGAGGTTATTACATCTTCGGTTATGGTTCTTGCACATTAGACGAAATATCACTTTATACCCCACCGGAACTAGAGAGCTTAGTATCCATCGGGTAATGACAGAGGATACAGAATTAAGGATCGAGAAGAATTTATGAGGAGTGAAAGAGTTGTAACAGAGCAAAGTTAAGAGCTTGGGAAGTATGAAGTATATTTCATAAATAAAATGTTAAGGTTTCAGCTCCTTCAACCCTCGGTATGGTAGGTGCCTGATTACACACAAATGATCTCAGGGTATATATGACTAGAAGATGTAAAAAGGGGAATCAGCAATGTATCATTAAGACATAATGGAAAGCCTGGTGATACTGAACAATGATTCAACACAAAATGTGATGATTTATTGAAAAGGAAAATCAGGTTATAGTTAGTCATAGAATTCATAGAGATATGTATCAGTTTAGAATATAAGGATGATTAAACACATGAAAAAGGACCGTAAAATTTATTAGGAGAATTGAATGAAGAGCAATTGGTCATAGAGGTGGCTCAAAATTTCAAAAGATTTCCAGAATTTGAAAACACGAGAACGATATACATCATCATTGACGAACATATGAGTAAACATCTACTTATGGTTTGGAAATTTTAGATGATCAAGGGACAGTAGAATGACTGGGATAAGCAAGAATAAGATAATTTGTCACGGGTCTATCGGTTAGTGAAAATAATCGAAGGCTCGATAGAAGAGAGGGTGAAAAGCTTCAAAGCAACGCGGAAATAAAGAAAAGGTCGGCGAAGTTGCGAGAATAAATAATGCATAAGGTAAGACACGCATTCAAACTGGCACGACAATCAGTGACCGGAGACCTGCCCATCACTCCGAGTTGTCACGCTACGAAATAAATATGGGCTGGCGGCGAACGGGTATGTATGAGGGGCCTATCTTTTGGGATCGCCCGTGGTTCTAGTCGACGGTGTGTCTGCGCCGCGACCCTCCCTATAAGATTATAGTTCTTTACTCAATAAATGATAGACTTGTTTATAGTTCGTTAATGATAGATGTGATATGAAGGGACGGCTCCTATTACCTCTACCTGTGTTCAGCAAGGGCAGTTAGAGTGTTGTAAAAGCAGCTTCAAAAGTAGTGCGGCGGAATCAGTTGGATAGCTTCAGGTTGATTACTAGGGACATATTGGTATAATACAGTTTACACTGGACTTAGTAACAATCATGCCGCGATATAGGATAATTTCAATCGCTTTCAGTAAGGCCCCGCTTCCCTCTATTAACATCTATTCATCTGATTAATATATTAATTATTGACTTAATTATATTAATATTTAACTATGAGATTCATAAGCTTCATTTAAACTATAATTTAACTATTAATATATATAATTTAATATTTAGTTTATATATATACTCAAAGCATACATTACTATATTATATATATAATATTTACTTTTCATAATTATATCGAACTACCTGTGGATTTTCGTCACTGCGTGTGTTTAAGGTTTATCTTGGGCTCCGTCACGCCAGGTGCAACCTGCTCCCTAATCTGTAGGCGTGAAGTTACTTTTAGACAGTGACCAACGCCATTACGGTAAGATCATAGGACTGTAGTTTGACGTGCAATTGTTATGTTGTTTCTAACAGGTTTGATCCTAATCCTAGACTATCGTCAGGGACAAATATCCTTACAGTCCTTCCTACGGCTTGGTCATATTAAAGCACAATAATTTCTACACTACTATGCCTTCCCACTCTATTTGTAAACGTATAATCTTAACAACGGCTTAAGACAAAACATGCCAAGCCGGGAGTATGATTACGGCCCCCCTCGGTTTTGCTTTACTTCAGCCTTACTACCTCTTAATATACTACCCCTCTATTATTATCTATATTAATCTTTTTATTACTTCCATATCTCTGCAAAATGATATATAAGCTTTTTCTCACTACTCTTTAATTCTTTCACCAAAGTAATTTGATGGGTCATTACACTCCTACAGACATTTTTTAACTTTTCCTGGGGCCTTATCTCCTGATTAGCTGTTTTTTTGCCTACTTTACATCGTTTTGAATGATTTTTATAGACAGACACAAAACCAGAATAAAATCAAGTGAAAATCTCTGTCTTCCAAGTTCATTGAACTTTCTGTTCATCGTGTCCATCTATACTAAAGTTCCTTTAACAATGCGCTTAGTCCTCCCGCGGGACGTTCTCCTGCCTCCCAGACTCGACAGCTAAAACCTCGTAGGAAATCAGGTATGTGTAGTGTGGTTCCTTTAGTTGAGCTTGCCGGAGCGCGTGCGGGTCCGCCGCGCAGAGGAATTTATTTGATCAGGCCGCGCAACATCGCAATTTGCAGGAATGTTGGTGTACTGCGAGCAACCAGGATCTACTTCTACATAAGATTATATAGAATAAGACTGTCTGTCTCATTTTGCATTTGTTCAACAAAACATTCTCTTAAATTATTTTATTGCGAAACTAAAACGGGCTAGGTTGCAAACTTCAGTTTATCGTGTTTATTTAACTTTATTTAGTGTTATTTACGTTTACTGAATTAGATAAGGATAGCGTTGCATTTTATAGCCAAGTTATTTAGATCGCTTATTATTATAACTTGTTTAGCGTACTTCTTTCAAGTCGTTTTTGTATAAATTATGAACTTTTATGTTTATTATTAGTCTTATTTTATATAAAACTATTTAGAATTTTACTATTCATGTTATTAATATTATATATGAATAATATATAATAGCAACCACCTTATAAATAGGTACTACTATATATTAAAATATAATACATTTTAAATTTATTCTTAGATATTTCATTTATATATACAGTATATACTTTAATAATTAATATTAGTAATTACTTAATTAAACGAGGCATTATCTTAATTTCCATATTCTGTGTAACCAAATATATAATATAATTATATGATATAATATAATTATAATATTAATATAATATATATTTATATTTAATATATATATTATAGTATATTTAATATTATAATATATTAATTAATTATTAATTATATTAATATTATATATTATTATTATATATATATATATATCAGATGGCGTAGTTTATAGGGATAGTCGTGGTATAGGCATTTGCCTTAATCTATTTTTTTAAGAAACAATAAATTAATAATTTAAGATAATAAAGATAAAAATATAAAAATATAATAAAGATAAATTGATTTAATTAATAAGGAACCCAAGTCCAAATTGTGATACTCGCTCTATAAAGAGATATCAAAACGCAGAACATGAGTTTAGCTGTTTAATGTTTGCTCATTATTCAATTGGTTAACTTGTCAAAGTAAAATCAGGCGTTAGCTGGACATGAAGTTATATTAACTCATCTCACGAGGTGTACTTTAAGAGATGAGCAGCCTCATACTTACCTTCAATTCTTACTTCCGTGCAGTAAGTATAAAAGATATGTATATTTACTATTTTTATTTTTATAATATTATATTTTACTTTATTTATATATATATTATAATAATATATTATTATTATATATATATATATTTAAATATATATTTATATATATATTATATATAATATTTTATATATATATATCATGTTAACCCTAAATAGTAATATTTTCTTTTCGGTAACTTAATTATATGGTTAACTTTTCATTTATATTAATTATTATAATAATATATATATATATAATATATTAAAATTATTAATATATATTATTATTATTATTATATTAAAATTATTAATATATAATACTAATTAAATAATATATATATTTGACATCAACGTGTTGTTGATCAAAACATCTTAAGCTACAGCTACTGAAAAACAGGTAAACGCTTATGTACGCAATAATATTATTATTATATAATTAATATATATATTATATAATAATATTTAACTTATTAAATTATAATATAATAAATTTATTATAATATATTATTAATAACAATGAGTTAGATAGATGATCACCTTACCATATGATATTATCTTATTATGGTATAGAAGATATTATTTTGTACCGCTTAATATATAGATATTACTGCGATTATCGTTCTACCCGCACACCACTTCATGGATTAAACGGGGGTAGTCGCTAGCGCTCTCCCGCGAACTTATTGAAGAGAACCCATTCAACATATCTTCGATACCGGGCTATCGAGGAGGATTGGCCTCGCGCACCTTTACAGGATGCCGCACGATTCTCCACGCATACAACTAAACAGTACAAATTTAACCTGGTGCGGAATTTTGAGCACAGATCGTCACGAACAGATTTTACGTTAGTTAAATACCTTTTTTTAGAAAGATGAGCGGGGATAGGAACTATAAATTCTAGCAAGGTGCAATCCATCGATACCAGATGAGAAGAGTTTAACCAGATCAGGAGTGGCTTGAAGAGAGATGAGCGAACTTGCGGTGCCAAATTCACACTAATATCTATTGCTCGCATGATGACACTGCAACCTGGTAATCGGGTAATTCGTAATTGGAGGTTACAAGCAGAAGTGACAAGTTTAGATCGAGATCGCTGCGCTAATTAAGAGTATAGGTTTGAACAATAAAGTACATCCTAACATCTGCCGCACAGAAACGTTTATGCAGCAGGGTCTTATGATTGCAAGTCGTACGTCTCGGCGCAACAGTTTATTAATGTTCTGTTTGTCCTTGTTGATTGCTTCATTTCAAAAGCCGGGTGAAACAGAGCCAGCAAGGTGATGGAAGCGTGGATCACAAAAGCGCGATGAAGAAGAGAAATCTTGTATCAGAGGAAGCGTAACTGGAGAGTTTGAACCGTGTCAAAAAAAGAAAGTCTTTAGCGGCGTTGCTTCAAACAAGAAAAATCCTCACAAGTAATTAGCCTATTTGAGGAGACCGCGCTTAGCACCGTCTGTTTGCTGATGTCACATGTAATGCCTCTCGGATTCCAAGAAAAATACATCTTTCCTTCCTGATTTAATTTACTGATTAAGGGTCCATAATGGTACGAGCATGTTCGTCATGATATGCTCAAAAGGGAGGACGGAGTGAACCGTCAGAGAAGGGATGAAGGAAAAGTCGGAAGGTGTTTTAGGAAGTGTGTAAGGTTTGATTAGTGATTATTGGAACTAGAAAAAGTTCAAAATACGATAGTTTGTAGTAAGATTGATATAATAGAAATTTTTTTGATAACACAAGGTTGTGAGACCGTGACGACAAAAACCATGCTCCTCGGCGATATAGTACTGATCCATGATCCGCGAGAATAGAACGTAAGTGGACGAGAGGCATGTTATGAGATGTATAAAGGGGTCAGAGGGAAAGTTAAGGTGAAATGGTACGGTCGAGTTGCATCGCACTGCCAGGTGGGTAGTAGGTGAGAGGAGGTGAGAAGTTTCGTGAATGGAAGTGAGAAAGTCTAACAGTGAGTGAGGATTTCATGGACAGATCCTGGAGTACACAACAATTTTAGGTGTAACAGCATACAAGATCATAGATAATGGGCAAATTGTCTCCCCGTTCGACTCCCATATCGCTGAACATTGAGCTCGATTTTTGTAGCAGAAAATAAACTTATAGTTAAGCATAAGTGAGAAGGAGCAACCACAGCATGGGGAGCTTGCCACGACGCGAGTTGAAAGCGCTGCAATACCGATCTAATGCTTGGATCATGTCATAAGCGCCCACGACAGAGTGTCTCCCTCTCGTAGTTTCTAAGGGCGGAATAATTATAGAGATCAGTTTACCTTAGAAAAGACTATTCGTCCAGTAGACCTTAGCGGAATACGCCTGGAAAAGGCATAACCTTGCGAGATCGGGGAAGAAAGTAAAAGGATGGAATATTCCATGAATTCTAAGACATGGGATAGAGAAGGCCTTCAAATGATTTACGTGAACAGTTTGCGGCTTATTATGCGGCCGATTTTGAAGCAGATCTAGAAACGTGCGTCGATAACCCTTTTTTGTCTGGAAGTCGGATTTTGGACCATGTTGCTGTATTAACACCTGAGAGTGGAAAATAAGTGTAGTTCAAAGGACTGACCTATACGCAATGAAGTTATATGTTGAACGATAGCTAGATGGATAAGTGGGTTCAGCATAGCGAGGAAGCACTACTTACCCTCTAAACTCGGGGTAGTGATGAAGTTGCCAATTCTAGGCAATCACCCGCCTTCATATTTAAAACCTTAAAAAAACAGTATTTGTATGATTTATAGTGATAAGCCAATACACCCGTCTGGATGGTAAAAAGCAAGGCAACAGGGCCATAGAACCTGAGACGGCAGAAGAAGATGTGTTGAATGAATAGAGGAATTAGCACAGAATCATCAGGGTAATATGGTTATGGAGTGAAATAGGAGGTCCGATATAGTATTGCTTTTCAGTTTGGAGAATTAGTTTTCTAGAAAACATCAGTGGCGAATTTAGAGGAAAGTGTACAGTAATTTACATAAAGTTGTTAGTAAGGATGTTGGGGCAAGAGTACAAAGAAATTTTGTCTCAGTAGGGATACATGGAGGTTAGGCCACTTTCTTTGGAATATTTGTGAAAAGCTCGCTATTGTCGTCTGCAGAAGATTCCTTTCTGCACGCTTTCATAAGCTAGTATGCAATTGCAGTTAGTCGAAGTAGAACAAAGAAGTTTTCCACTCCGTACGCACTTGTTCTAGTTCTTGAATGGGCGAGATACACGACAGCGATTCGAAATCGCAGGGATTATGGAGAGTAAGTTTTTAAGTCGATAAGAAGGTAGTGAAATCCTGCTATTCCAGTCAACACCTTTATCTGATTCCGCACTCATCTACATCGGCAACAGAATAATTAGTCGAACAGTATATAACTACTCACTATTTCTATAGATTGACAAAGATACAGTTCATTACCCCAATTTATGTTAGGTTCGTAGATAGTTAATAAGTTATCAGGGTTCCTATCCTCCAATTTCGGCCCCGAATCCTCCAAAAGTGCCCCTCAAAGTAAAAATAAGTCATAGAAAAATTTTAAATAAAGAAGTGATTAGTAATAAAATATAGGTATATACGGATGTGAAAGATAGACTGATAGAATAAGAATATATATGAAGAAAGTAATTAATTATTTAAGAGATATGATTTGGTATAAGGTTGTCTGTGTAGATACTTATTTCGAACGTAGGACGTTTTGACTAAAGAGGTGTATATTTTCTGTTTATGACAAATCGTGAAGACAGGACTAGTCTGGTGGCAAAAATTACGCGTCAATGGGTGTTCAAGATTGGTATACACTACTTATCTCGACAATAACCTGCGAATGTGTGGTGGGCACCTTTCTGAAAACTTAGTTTTGCTCCAATGTGTTGTCAGCTATGCTGTAACTGAGACCCAGATGATGTCGGCCATGGTGCTTCAGGACCCAATTACTCTAACACTCTCTGGTTAACTTGGAGAGGCTCTCTTCAATAATGACCATTGCTCCAACGTATTAAGTTATCTGTATATTAATGATTAATTTCCCTGATCAAATTAAGAAGGACAGTCGGAGTTATTGTGGATGAGAGGATATAACCAGCTCGAATTGAGAGGGTAGTCAGATTATATTTCGCAATAGAACGCCGTGAATATCTGTTTCTGTAGGAGGGCTCTAGTAGCACGGAGGCACTAAAAAGCACCTCATTGTTAATATCGGTGTTGGTAGGCAAGGAGTAGAAATTTTAAGCCATAGAGATCGAATTGTTATGCTTGGCAGGATACAGTAGCTATCACACACCTCGAGACAATATCGAGTCTATTGGCTTAAAATCTCAGATCTGTCTCACAGGATGTTATTCTTAGGTACACATAGGCATCCAATCACTCCCCATAACAGAATAATCATCGTTGTGCTATCTGCTACTCGCTCTCCTAAAACAGAACGGTTTTCACGCCTTTTATGGAATATCTTATATTCTCACGAGACTGCAGAGTTGCGTATTGCGAATAAACGACTCGATCTCACCAATATCAAGGTCCTCTACTTTATGGGATTTCAATCTCGTACATAACATGACATGGTTGGGTGGTCTCTATACCATTCTTCGGAGTAGGAATATTTTCCTTTTTAAAAGGATAGAGAAAGTTTATCTTGAGCCCGATCATATAGCCATTCTAACATGCTGTAAAGAGTATGGCTATCTTATGACTTTGCCTATAGATCTACCCCATCTACTCATTCCGGATTGTTCCAACCAATTCTTGAAAGCCACACTATATTGACTATATGTTTCCCGACTTATAGTCTACTTTACTCCTTTATAAATATAAACACCCTACTTTCGCTACTCCTAATCGGGTAATATCTAGACTCACATAACCTGTATATCTCTTAATTTTAATACTTTTCATCACCGACCATTATTCCTGTCTACCTATACTCTTTTTCTGGCACTTTTTAGATCGGGCTATACGATTGGGGTTGGCCCTTGAATGGTTGCTCACGGGGCTAATTATAAGGTGGATGGGACTGCTTTTGTCTCTGGTTGACTTTTGCGACTTCTGCCGATAATGGTGGGAGCTATTGATCGCTTGATGGGATGAGCAGGTTTCATTCCTTTTTGGACTAAATCTTTTTTTCTCTCATATTCATGGTATTCGTCGTGCGTGTTCTCTGGCCATTCAGACTAGAGACAGTGCGTATGGCACGCGTCACTGCTCTTCGTTCTTCCATCATCTTGCTTTAATTTTCATTTTCTGCTAAAAATCGTTGCAGGATACTCTTCGAAGCAGGCAAAGCGAGCTTTCATCAAAGAAAGTGCGCTAATGACCTCCATGGTTCTCCTACTGACAAATCTTCTGGCTCTTGCCCAAAACATCTCTAACAACTATCGGTAAATCGTCTTTCTCCTCTATCTCGCTTGCATGATGTTCTGTTGCTATTCTCCAACTGAAAAAGCAATTCTCTTCGGCCTCCTATTTCTCTAACTCAACCTGGCATGATCCTGGTCATCCTTCATTCCACGCTTCTTTCTCCTCTCAGGTGTCCTATGCCTTTGCCTGTGTTAACATTTCGATCGGGCTGTATGGGCTCTGCAGAATCTACAAAACGTTATGGAAGGCGGGTGCCGGATTGGCATTCCTCCCCGAGTTTTTGAGGGAGTGTGCTTCCGTGCTGGACCTTCCTCCTTCTCGTTCAACTATAATTCTCTATGCTCAATAACTATTACTACTTTTCCTTCAGTGTTAGAAGGCAGCCATGTCCAACCGATTTCCGAAAAAAAAAGGGTAGCCGCTCTGATCCTTTCTAACTATCGCCTAATAGCTCTAACTTGTGTTCTATCTAAGATCTTTGAACCTTCTCAACTCTCATGTCTTAGATCACCTGGAATTCTCATTCACTTCTTTTCCGATCTCAGTATGGCTTTCGGCGTTTCGAGGTCTTCTTTTGGCGATTTACTTTCCTATCCTACTGATTTTTATGTTTGTTCCGGCCCTGAGGAACTACGGCGGAGACTTGCGTGGTGGGACGCTTGACAGATCCAAAGATTTGACCGGGTAGCAACGCGTCACTGCTCTCAAGTTACTCCGTTTCCTTTGGGTCCTCCTTCCTTTGCTACTTATGTCTAGTTTTCTCTCAAATCGCTCATTGTCGGCTGTTGTTACGGGGGCAACTTCTCTTCTTTTTCTGTTAATTGTGAGTGTTCTCAGGGTGTCTGTCTTTATCTCCATACTTTATTATCTTACTTTTCATTAACGATCTTCTCCCTGCACATCTAAATCTAATTTTTCACTTATTGCCGATGACTCGACCCTTCATTTATTCAACCATTTCAATTCTGCTCTTCTATTCTTCGTAGAATTTTGCTCTCGTCTATAATCTTTCGATTCTAATTCTCGCTGCAATCTGAGAGTAGTATTTCCGGGTGGGGTCGTTCTTCAACCTTGAGAAATTAATCTTTAAGAAACTCTACTTCTACACAATCTCCTCTCTAAAACACCTGCAACTTTCTTATTCTCTTTTCGAACGTTCTCTTCGTCTCTCCTGTCTGGGACAAATAATACATCCTTAGGCTTTAACTAAAACAAAAAAAAAATGTCTTGGAAACCTCACATCACAGCGGTTGTTGGCTAAGGGCAAGGGCCTCAAAGAAAATGGGTTCTGTTGTAGGTTACTGCAGAGATTTTTTTCCACTTTCTCAGTTGCTTTCAGCATATACATAATTGCTCGATCCGCCCTTGTTGTGGAGTACTGCTACTCATATCATGGTCTTGGGCTCTGGTTTCACCCGCTTTTGGACAGGGTCGAGTAAAAAATCCAATAAGACTTTATTAAATGTTCCGTACTTTCCACTTCACTTTGGACCTTCTATCTTTGCGGCGAGATGTTGGTGCTTTATCTCCTTTCATATATTCGGAGTAGTGTCGTCATTTAACTGTCAACTCGCGTACCTCACATTTACGACGTCTAACGTAGCACAAGGGGGTGCTGTGTCTGCGCATGAATTTTTGTGGATATTGGCAACCCAGGCTAGCTTCGCTTTGCGGGCTTCCTTCTTTCCAAGGCCACTTCTGTTCTGTGTACTCTCTTCCATCTTCTGTGTTTCTGTGATTTATTCTCCCGCACTTCAAAGCCTGCGTCATGTGCTCATCTGCGTAATTTGACTTACGTTAGTTGTGTATTTCTGAGGCGTGGCAACACCCTTCCATTGAATAGGGCTCTGCCCGGAAGTGGTGGTGACAACTGTAAATAACATTATTAGTATAATATATATTATATATTTATAATATATATATATTTATATATATATATATAATATATATATATATATAATAACATATTATCTATATATTATCATATATTTTATATATAGTATCAGTGGCGTAGCTAGATGTTTTTACATGGGGAGGTAATTATTATTATATAATTATTTATATATATATATATAATATATATATATATATATATATATATTATATTATTATTATATATTATATTATATATAAATATATAATAATATATAAAGTTTACCATATTATTAAAGTTACCGTGAAAGAAAGTTTACTATATTATTAAACTTTTGAATATATATATATATATATATATATATATAGTACTATTTATATATATATATATATATATATATATATTATATATTATTATATATATTATATAATGAAATTATATAAAAAATTAAAAAAGACCATATATGGCACTCAGGAGGGAGTACGATCGAGGAGCTAATAGAGCGCGCTCGCCCTCTTCCTGTAGAACTCTCATTGACGGGATTTTTTCATTTCCAGCTACGCCGATGATCTCGGCAATGCTAAGTTAACCAGCTGATAATGAGGCACAACATAGAATAAGCTCATCTTTTGGTTTTATATTTCTTTAAGAATTTTTGTACATTAATTTTCTTGTGGTTTCTTATTATTTTAATATTAACATTTTTTGATATTTTTTTATTTTTTTATTTTTTTTCTTAATTATTAAATTTGTTCCAAAACCAATCCAAAGCTAATGCATACAGCCTAATCCTTAACTACGCCATCTGAATATTACTATTATTATATATATACTATATAATTATATATATATATATATATATTATAATTATAAAAATAGTAATATATATATCATATTATATATATTATATAATTATATATTATATATATATATTTGGTTTTACACAGAATTATTTATGATTATTGGCTAGTTATTATAAGTAATAATATTAATTAATTAAGTTATAGATGAGGGTTATAGCCATTCAGGTATCAATAAAAATAATTTAAATGTTATTTATTATATATGGTACCTTAAGGAGGTTGATATATTTTTGGAATATTAATTATTAAAAAACAATAAGTTCTTTATGGGCTTGCTTAAATTTAGTTATAAACTTAAAATAAATATTCTATATTTCTATTATTTAACCAATAAGAATTCTTAATAAGTTAAACTATATTCTCATTTTTTAAAAAGGTGCGGAACCAAAAGTGAGCGTTAACATTTTTTTTTTGATACCGCACGTGTCAAGTCCGCTAATTTCCTTGACGACTCCCGCACCTCCGTAGTTCCGCACCTATTCTGGTAGTCCGCTCGGAGCGGACTAGCGGACTAGCGGACTAAAAGAGCGGAAGTGCCCACCTCTGTAATATATATATATATATATATAATATATATATATTTATATATATATATATATATATATATATATTAATATAATATATATACTATATATATATATATATATATATATATATATTATTTAAGGAACTGTGTCAACTGAGAACCGAGAGTTTGGCGTTGTTTTATACATAAATATTAGGAGTCGATCGTTGAAGGATTTTAGATAATAGCTCTCAGTCAAGAGGAACTTTGTGGAATCAATATCCCGGGACATATATCGTCACTTCTATACGTCGACGTATTAACAGGTAAATAAAATATATATCAAGAGGCATAATAAGTAGGTTTCGTAATTTATATATTATAATTAGTATATATATATAATATATAATATTATATTAATATTATAATAATAATATTATTATATATATATATTTATCTATATATTATATATAAATTATATATATATTAATTATTATATTAAGTAATATATAATTAATAGTATATACTTTAATATTATATATATATGGGATAATAGGGAAGCAGTTACTTCACTTGAAGCGATGGATTATCCCCCTCGGGACATTTACAGTGATGTAAGTTATACCACTTGTACCTATATTCACTTAGATAATACTCATATGGTTCGCACTCTTTGAGCTCATTATTTACACAACCCTTTTGCTACACAAGGAGAGAATTTAGGACCTATCCTCTATTCCACATCTCGATTACATATTAAACAACGCTTCTCTTTCTAAAAATTTATTATAATTGGCCGTTCGACACAAAACCACGGCTCACCTGGGGAAGCCAAGAGGGGGCGGCTTCCAAAGTATAGCCTCATACACCCCTTCCCCTCAATTACACATTATTTTCTCGAGTCTTGACACAACTCGGGGTGGTGGGGCGGTATCCGTCACTGAATTGTCGGGCCGATTTCTGATGTGCGTGGTCTTCTTTTATTCATTAAATTTACTGCAACTTTCGCGACCTTTCTTTAATTTCCACCTTTGTTAACTTTACCTTCTCTTCAGACCTTACGTATCTCGTTCCTAACCGAAACACTCGTGCAAATTCTATTCTGTTCCCCTCATCCTTGTGACTTTATCATCAATTTACAACCAAAGGTAGATGATTACGCTATAATGTTCGCTATGATGATAATTACTGTTTCTCGGTTTCAATTTTTGGAATCTTTTTGAAATTTTTATTGCACTGTATGACTCAAAGCATCTCATGTCATAATCTCCAACTAAATTCGTCATGTTTCAATGTGTTTATCACCTACTCCTACTAACTATCCTTAGGAAATTCTTTGACTATCTTAACCTATTTTCCTTTTTTCAGAAATCATTCTTTTGTGTTGATTTTCAGTGATTTCAGTACTCACCAGTGGGCTTTCCTTTAGTTCTTTATGATACGCTGGTCTCCCTTGTTACCATTTCTCTATCGAAGATTATGACCTTGATCATAGTCTTAGGTGCCGTACCTACTCATATACACCTGGCATTGTTTTTGAGGCGAACCCACATTTTAGAATATAATTCAACTTCCAACTCTTTAACTTGCTTGTTTAAAAACTCTTTCCTCACATTCTAAGATATCTCTATTTCCGATTCCCTTATTTCTGTTTATCCTCCTTTTATAGACCAATGATATAGACTAGCTTCTTTCCGTGGGGTTTCGTGTTTAATGTGCTAACCATAATCCGAGATGTATATTATACTCTATCTGAGGCATGTGGAGGCGTTTTTTCCCACATTATTTTCCCTTTCACTAGTTGATTATAAATCCTAGTTCTACATGTAATTTCTTTCAGGAAATACCTGATCTCTTTCTTCAATTCTCCTCCAGTAAAAATATTAAATGATATTTATAATTTCATTTATTTTTCGTGACACTAAAAACTTAATTTATCCGTTTGATAAATGCAATATTATATGTATCTATGTTTTCTCTTTTACCTCAGCCGTTGCAGCGTTTCTGCCTTTTAGAAAAAAGTTTCTATAAACTTTGCTTCTTCCTCTTTCACTCCTCTAGTCCATACGATACACCTCCTGCCACCTTAAACTCTGCTAAAGCTGAACTTCTTAAACTGCAGGACTTTTATTTACAAGTTCATCTGATCTTCGACGATTTCTGGAGTTGGTCCACCCCCTCCTCCTCCTTCCACACCCGATCGAAACTCAATTTCTCGGTTCCTAAAAATACGATATTACTTTTTTCTAATAAAATAAGTGTTCATCATCATCATCTCTTCTCTCTCTCTTCTCTCTCTCTTCGTCTCTATCGATTCATCATCACTCTCTCATCTACTCTCATACTCTCTCTCATTCGCTCTCCCTGGGGCCTCCTCAAGATCACCCCTAGTTGCACTCTTCTGCGGAAAACAATTCGCCTTTAGCTCTGAGACCCCTGTCGCTTTTGAGTCGCCAGAGTATCGGTGCAAAGCTGTCTTTCACATTCCCTTATTCCCTAGTCGAACCTGATACACTTTTGATGCCGTGAAAATTAAACCATACTAATAAGAAAATAAACAAATAAACTAAATTTATTTGCAAAGTAAACTCTAGGAGATAAAAAAGTATCTGAGAAAAACAACAAAAAAAAAATTCCAATCAAAAAAAATAACAATTTTTATTTCCTTATTTGAAATCATTTAGCTAACTTATTTGCTCAAAAGCCCGGTATATGTATCTCAAAAAACGTACAATAGCTTACAGCGAAAATGGGGAACTACATTTTGGTGTACTGAGTTCATGTCGGCCTCCTTATGTGTAACAATTTTCACTTATGGAAATTCGCAATCAATTGTATAGAAAATAAGCTGGCCAATATTAGAATACACACAAAAAGAAAAGAGAGAAATAAAAGAAGGCTAACTCTCACTATCAGGTTATTGAAAAATGGTGGGAAATGACGAAACGGTATGAGAGAGCTTTAAGAGAGTAACGATGAAACGACCGTTCTCTTAGCTATATGGGGAACGATTCGAGTGAATTATAGACCTAGAGAAGAAAGACTTAAACTTGTAGGCGGAAACCGCTTGTTGATGGTTATGTGTTAAGTTCCTTCTTTCTCCGGTTTAACGACAAGTACGGAGAGAGTAGACTTTTCTATTAAGATTTTTTTCTTTCTATTGGTTTCTTCCGTTGATTTTCTCTTGTTTCCGTTCCTAGAAGATGAGATTGACTGCGCCAAGGAGAGAGGGTAAAATCTCTTTGACTCAATATTAAAAGATTGCTGTTTCTTTCAACTGTGAAATATTGGCAGCTCATACCGGAAGGACGAAGGGATGTAGTGGCAGGAGGATTCAGGGGGCCCAGATCTCCTTTCGGTTACTGGCCCCTCCTTCTCTGGGGAACTACGAGCCCCGTTCACCGACAGAAGTAGACGTGGAAAGAGGAAGAAAAGGGTATCGACCCGGAAGAAGGAAGAAGACAAAAGAGAGAAGAGGGAAAGTATGCAATCGGGAAGCTGGTACGTCGTCGACTTGCGGTTGGTCCAGTAGTGGGAGAATAAGGAATGAAGTAAATGAGACTAAGAAATAGATGACTACGGGATGGTCATGGTTTGACGAAGCCCATGTCGCTCCCGGATTCCCTTGGCTGGGCTCCCTAATATAGAAGAGATGTCGCGTCTCTAAGTTTATGTGTGGTGGGATGGTGTGATGAAAAGAAAAAAAAAAATATGGGGATTTACAGAACCCCAGTAGGTTCTGAAATGCATTTTATGATGGTCAATATTAATTTCTATGAGAAGAGATAAGGATTTGTGTTGAGGAGAAGATACATAGGGTCGGTACGCTGTATAAGATAGTATTTTGGTGGTACCAAATTGAGAAGGAAAAAGAGCTTCACACCCAAGCAATGATCAAGGACCGTGGCACTTAATAGAAGGGGCGTTTAGTGTGACTGTAAGGAATGAACTGGAGAAAGAGAAGTGGAAAGAAGGCGTGATTAATTCAGAACTTAACTGTTCATATAAAGCAAAGAAAAAGAAATGGAGAACGAGAGTAATATTTGAGAGGGTGGAATTCTTCATATAGTTATGTTACAACTAGTGGGGGGAATTGATGATGAGAAATTGATAGAAGGAAAAGAAATAAGGAATCTGTTAAATTTCAATCACCAAATTAGAAAAAGGAGAGGATATTAAAACGCCAAATAGAGAAATGAGAAGTGGTTAAGCATTATTGTAACATAAAATATGATATATACCATTATTACTGAATCGCTCTCTTAATCAGGTACGCAATAAGCATGAGCAGTTTGAAGGCGAAAAGGGGATTATAATCTTTGATCGGTAGTAGTACGCTAGCACAATGAACAATAAGCATTTAGACGCTATAGAGCCGGAAAATGTATTGCATGATCAACATTGGTGGCTTCCTGGTACCGGAATCCAAAGAGGCACAACTTTTATTGGAGACGGAGAGACCCTAGAGCTGACTCGCTGGATGGGCGCATGCTACCGGTATTTTTTGAATGGAATTAAAGCAAAAATGGTGTGCGAATAAAAGCAATAAACAGTATTCTGATCACGAATTCAACCGCTAGATTTATTGAGATATTTGTTTATTTCTGTTAGATTTGTTCTTTTATGATTTAAACGTCATCAACTGCTTCGCGCAGCAGATTTGGGATTGTCTAAGTATTTGGACCAATACAATGACCATATTTAGTGGTGATGGGTATAGGAAACATAAGGTATGATTCCTATTAAAGAAAAGTGTTTATCATGTGATATAACTATCATGACAATTCCAAAATAATCTAATATAAATCATAGATCGGCTATCTGCGAAACAACAGTGAGCATGATATCTTTCTGACTATAGACACGCTTATTCGAAATTACATTAGGAAAGAAGTACTTTAACTCATCATATAAAATTCCAGGTTCAACCTATTGGCTAAGGATAATATCTGATATAGCTTATATACAGATAATATCTGCATAGTAAAATATATGGAGTCTTGAGAAGGATAGAACGTATAATATTCGTTTCATAAATGGAAATTTTTACGAAAAATATTAAATATTTTATTCGAAAAGCATTTTGTTATGCAAATAATTATATTTAATAATTAAAAAATTATATTGATTGTATATATCTGTGGGTATTGGAAATAATTATTAACTTTCAATAGCAATATTTATATCATCATCGTTTTTATTCAGGAGATTAAATGTACAGGTGGTGCTCTAGAAGAGGGCTAGAGAGGTATATCCCAGATTTTCATGATAAATAAACTAGGCCATTTTTCAAACGGTCAAAGGGAAACGTTTACAGGAAACCAACCAGGTTTATTCCAGATTCTAGCAAAGTCTTTTAATATGTCTAGCGATGTTGCAAAAGATTCGAACCACCAAAGAGTGGAGTATCAAGAGTCAGAAAGTATTGAAAGATCACCTGTAGAGCGTTTCTTGCGGATGCCACATAGACAATTTGACGTAAGATTACAAGGTTTAGAATTTTTTTAAACATTGCCGTGAGGAATAGATTTGAAACATTGGAAAGAATGGAGGTTTAAACAATATAATCATAGTAGGAGGGTTGAAGGACAGAGACAAAACAGGAAACCAGGTCATAGTGAGGGAAGCACAAGTTTTAGGATCACAGAAGGGATATCATAAGGGCTGCAATATTTCTTATTGTTAATTAAAATTCCTCAAATCCCTTTTCAGTTAATTGTACATTTATAGATTTGCAATTTACAACAAGGTCTTATATTACTAAATGTAATTACAATAAGCTAGCGCCCCTTTTTCAGATATGGGGCTGTTCATTGAGGGTACAAATAGTAGTCATGAGATATTTTGAAAATAACTTCACTATAGAAAAAAAAAACTCGCAATATTATTATTAATAGATTATAATATTCTTTCATTTATAATTCAGGTTGGAGACCAAGACGGACGATGATATTTTGTTCGTGGGGAGCAGAAGAATTTGGCTTAATTGGTTCGACCGAATGGGTTGAGGTAAACTAGTTTACAATATCTATGATGTTAGCGTGAGCTGTCACAGTTTCATTAACAATGAACAATATTTTATAATTTTCGCACACATCCTATACAGTCGCGGTATAATTAATAATAATAATAATAATAATAATAATAATAATAATAATAATAATAATAATAATAATAATAATAATAATAATAATAATAATAATAATAATAATTCATTATTATTATTTTCTCAGGAAAATATTAACAAACTTCAATCTCGAGCAGTGGCCTATATTAACACAGACACTTGTACTTCAGGGCCAGAACTTCACATCAGAGCAGTCCTACTTATGCACGATTTGTTTGCATGTTAACAAAAAACTAGGTAATCTATTTATTCTTATATTAGTTATAACTATATAGTTGAATAAAATAGTAGACCAGATTTTAATTTTTATGAGAAAGATACTATATCTGCATTCGTTAGTTTTATGATAAAACTCAATTTCGCACACATATTATATAATATATATAAAAAATATAAGATATAATAGATATATATATAAAGATATAATAGGATAATATATATATAAGATATAATAATATATAATAAATGAAAAAAATATATATATATAAACTAGGTAAAGGAACGGTACCCGCAAACCGTAACTATAGTAATATAGTATATAAAAATAATAAGTTTTTTTGTTGGTAATATGAGATATATTATAAATATATAATATCAAATACATAAATCAAAAATATAATAATTTTAAGAGTAAAATATTTCAAATCATAATATTTAATTCATAACATGCAATATCTAATAATATATTTATTGGATATATATAAATATATATATATAGAATATATATTATATAATATATATAGATTAATAAGATATATACATCGAATGAAATAATAATAGATAATATAAAAATAATAGAGTAATATAATCTATATAAGAATATAAATAATATATATAGAAGGTACTTATGTAGTCCTAATTAGTAATTGGAGTTATATATATTATGTAGAGGTAAATATATTATATATATGGTTAGAATTGTAAGTGTAAGGTATATTGAGGGTAGGAATATATAGGGACTGACTAATATTATACAAGGTATATATAATGATAATAAAAGTTATACCAGTAGATAAGATAATACGCAATCACCGTGGTAAAGACATCTATGAAGTATACTACGTAAGCAGAAATATAGTATTGATTGCTTTCTATGAGTGTATAGTATTTAGTCTTCGATATATCCAAATAGGAATAGCGTCTGTAGTGTTGCCCTTGTTCTCTCTCTTTCTAGGATACCTAAGAGGAAAAGATAGCAACCCTTTACTCTCGCCAACATAGAAGGAAAAGAAATACAGCTATGAGAGTGGGTCAAACCATGACGGCTCAGAAACCAATGTGAGTAATAAAAAATAGAGTTAAATAAGGATAATAATAGATGAATATGAACTCTCTCAATATAATATAATTAATAATAAAAGGTCATAATAATAGAAAAAGAGTGAACTCAATAATAAAATTAAATTAAAATTAAAGTTTGAACTATATAATATTAAAGTTAAATTTACCAATTTTCAGGCCTATGACACAAATTAAAAACATATATATATATAATAATTTGACCAGTATGTAAATATATATTTATAATGCCATATTAATATTTATTTACAATTAATTATATATTGTTTATTCTAATTTTAAAATATTTACAATTTAAATGGTAAACTATATAGTTAAGTTATTTAATACAGATTTTAAAAAAAATAAAGCTATGGTTAGAGAAAGTCAAAATTATATATATATATTTTTTTCTTTTTAGTATCAAAGCTTTAGGATCTGGAAGTGACTACGCACCTTTCAACGTTTATGGTGGTATTCCAG
>JABUQX010070307.1:27500-49036 GCA_015478945.1 Trachelipus rathkii | reverse complement strand
AATAACGTTTTTTATTTTAACTTTTTCGGCTGATTAAATTGAGGTCTATTTTCATTATTTTATTTTTTATATTGTAACTAGTTAAAGAATCTCTTGTAAATTCGTAATCATGGTTAAAACATAAAAAAGCTAGTAGCTAAACTTTGTTAATACTTACTTGAAAATGCAAAATTGAAATTTTTTTTATAATTATAATAATAATAATAATAAATAGTTATAATTATTATAATTAATTATTTAGTCAAATTATTATATTTAATTCACATAATTAATAATATAACTTATATATATATATATTTATTTATTATAAATAAATATTTAATACTTGGGAACAACCAAATAATGATAAAATATAACATGACTATAAGAGTATTGTATTATGCTACAGTGGAATGTGCAATCTTTGTGAGATTGTATATACCTTAGAGCAGTGACACATAATAGTATTTATACTTATTTTACTGTTATATTTATTATATTAATAAGTAATATATCGGTATCTATATTCCTTGGTTATCGGCACCTATAAAAAAAAATAGAGTCATCGGTAGCGTATCTTACAGGTCATCGGGCACTCTTCTTTGGTATCGCGTACATCCCGTGCATATACAAAATAATGATAGCCTATAATTATCTAAGTATTACTATATATATATATATATATAGTATAATGATGTATACTAAAGTATATATAATAATAATATAATATAAGCTTCAGATATATAGAGTAGTCTTGATGGGTAGTAAGGAATATTTTATATGACCGATGTAGATATAGTTGTGATAGATATTTAATAGTATAAGTTGAATATTATATTTACCTAGCATCAAGGTACATATTTAACTGAACTTTGCCCGGGATCGTACGTTTATGCTGTTATAGAAAAACGAGAGATCGGAAACTATTTTATTATTACTTTATTATTATTTTAATTTTATTATTATTTTATTTACAAAAATTCGTTGAAATGGTTTTTTTTTTTTAATATACGTAAACGTTAATTATGGTGGACAAACAACAAATCGAGATGGTGATTGGAGATAGAAGTCGTTCACGAAATACCAAGCGGCGGAGTATGATATGAGTCGAATTTATTGAGCGAGAAAAGAGCTATTAATGCGAGATCTCTTATAATTAAAAAATCAGAGTAGTAACAAAGAGGCGATGACAGAAAATAAGGAATGAAGTGTATTTTGATAGCGAGTGATAGAAGGGGTATATCATATATTCACACGAAGGATGAACCAAAGTAATTAAGTCATGCATTTGCATTATGAGTTTATGTGTGCATACTAGTGAGGAGATATTGGATAGGATATAGTGGATTAAGAAAGTGGGAGTTCACATTCATTCTGAAGTTAGGTTGAAAGAGTTATGTGGATGACTAGGTTTATATGTGAGTTGTGATTATATGTACATGCTACCGAACACAAATGATTGATGCCTAAAGTTAATCGATTAGGGCATGTATGTGAGCATGGACACATAAGAAGGTTTACTTATTTTTTGGAATTTATGCAGTTGGTTATATCTTTGTTGGTTTGACATGTGTTCGAGCGATTAGAAAATCTCTAACAGTTATTATATAGGAAAACCTGTCTGCCAGAAATATACCTTTGGGTTGAGACTAATTGTAGTATCGGAATTGTACTTAAAGAGGGGGGGGTAGTGATCAGAATTCGATTAGGATGGGGGTAGTATGCAGAGACTGGTATGAAGGGTATGGGGGATGGTATGTGTGAGTGAAGATCGTATATAAGAAGAGGCACTCAAGAATGAGGTATAATTAGAGAACTAACACGTGTGTTTAAATGATAATGAGAAAGTTAAATTGAGTCGAGTGAATTTCACTGTTTATAAGAAGGGACTCAGTCTTAGTGATACTATCACTTTTGTAGGACGAGCTATACTCCTCTCCAATAATTAGCAAAAGGACACATAAACCCTCGCAGATAATTCTGCCCCTCAGCAAAGAGAATAAGTAGGAAAACGGTGCAGGAGAGGCTGTACGGGTGCTGGGTGAAGAGAGATTCGTTCCACTGCCTACCTATTACTCTTATCTCTATTATTAATTGTTAAAAAGTCATTTAGTTTTCATAAATTTTGTCATATAGAGAAATCATCAAATATGTTTAGTTTATCATATAGATTCAAGTTTTCAAGATCACTTAAAGATTGAAATATAATTAATTTACTATTTCATGGATGAAATTACCTAATATAGTGTATTTTCGTTTCCAGGTTTTATGTTGCGGTAACATATTTGCTATAACATTTGCTATAACACATTTACTGTAACACGTGTCTATATTTCATTTTCTACAACTTATTTTCCTTAACTCGTTTACCATAACACATTTGATATAGCAATTACCATAACATCTCTGTAACTCATTTACTTTAACACATTTAATATTAGACACTAACTATAACACATTAACTATAAAAAAAATTCTATAACATTTTTTTGCCGTGATCACTGGTATTCTTTTTGAGTATATATATATTGGCAACAGTTTTTTAAGAATTTAAGTGCTGTAGATACCTTCCAATTAGTTGCACAGTTAAACATCTTGCGATATTGCCGTGTAGTTTTAGAGTGTTATTTTTTTCAGGGGTTATTATATGGCATTGATATGATTCTATTTAGAACATTTAGGACTAGGATATTTTCAATGTATTCTACATGTCGCTTAGCGGCTTGTGAGAGATAGTATTCGAATTAAAGTTCATTTCAATTCGTTTCGTGGTTAGGTAGCGATCAGTGTTCTTTCTCAATCTTATGTATCAGTTTCAATTACCATTGTCGTGGAGTTAGATAGGACTCAGCTTTTTAAAGTGGTAAGATGGTGTATATTTCACTTCAGTATGATGCGTTTAGTTTGGCTGTCTATATGCAGGAAATGATTTATGGCATTCTTTCACACTTCATCCAAATAAGCATAATTTCATAGCTAACTAAAGTACAGAGAGAGGTGCAAGTTTTCTTCTTCAGGATAGTTGTCTTGTTATATTATATTTATAACGGATCTCTAATTGCTGTTTGTTGTATACAAGTATTTAGAATTCTTTATAACTTTATCTTAATATAGAAGTTAAGATTCGTTACTTACTTTCTCGCGTTACATTAATCCGCGGTCTTATCTGATGGTATATTGCTCCTTCCATACTAATAACCCTATTCTCCATAATGTTTATGCGTATATATTCTTTAGAATATTGATTGAGGATCTAGATGAAATTACTGGCATCGGCATGCTTTTGACCTTCATTACTATTTCCCCGGGTTTCATGTATTGAGAGTGATATGCATTGCGAAGGGAATTAATTCACCACTATCCGATGCATTCCGGTTTACTGTTCATTCCAGTCCTCTAAATGGTTAATAGGTTTACAAGGTATTTCACACGAGTGGCGAATCAGCAATTAGGCCGCTCGTTATTTCATACTAATCTCGGTCTTTCTTCTGAATAACGAATATATCTCGAAAGGTACGGTACACGTAAGCTAGTACCCTGTGTATCATTACCCGCGTTGAGAATAGTTAATAGATTTTAGTGACTTACTGCGCGCTATCCCAGGTTAGGCCTAACGGAGTGAGTTAAATTAAACAAGTTTCGATCCTAGTAATTCACTAAATATTTCATTTCTTACATCTATACTACGGATCTTGCATTCAAAGGAACTCTTTCACAACGGAAGGCCATTTGGTCTGAAATTGACGTGTTTGTGAGTATAGGTCTGTGATCTAAAGTGCATCTTTGAAGTTAGGGCACGCATACTTGTTTTCAGGGAATTACTTCCACTCCATGTTTCTGATTAAGTTTCACTGAATTGAAGAAAATAAAACTTCACAAAAGGGCTTGAACCTTTTGACTACTCCCTTACATGCCGAATTATTAATCCCTTATTATTAAAAAACGAGTAAACAAAATTTGAGCCTGGTTTTTAAAATTATTTCGAGGAACAGTTATTATTTTATTTATATTTATTTCTTTTAATAATAAATTACTGGATGCCGTATTAATAAATACTAAAAAAACAAATCCGCATTATTTAAAAAACTTACAAATAATTTTAGTTAACAACTTTAATTAATATAATGAATATAATTATATATAATTTTAAAATATTATAATATATATATATAACATGTATGTTGAACTATCGTGAGTTCACCTAATTACTAGAATATATACAAATAAAAAAATGTGGAAAACAATAATTTCTACGTTAATGTTAAATAAGAAAAATATAATTAAATATTATTAATATAATATATATATATATTATTATATCTACGATTTAATATAACGGAGGACAATTCTCAGCGATCCAAAATCAGGGGTATACTCTAAATATGTAAGGTTTTTATGGAGACTTATAATTTATTTATTTATTTTTTCGAATTATTTTATTTTTATATATGTTAATGTCTATTCACTTTGGGTAGAAATAGAATTACGTGATATTGATAATTATAGGCTTAATTATAATTTAAATTAAGGTAGTTAATTTATATATGTTAGAAGGCGTTTATATAAGTAACTGATGGAACCGAATTGCCCCACGTATATTTGAAGGGGCGGGGCAATTCAGGTCACTCACATTCGATTATTTCACATCCCTATAAGATATCATATACTCTAATTAAAGTGTTTATATTTAATAAACTATGGTATAAGTTCAGATTTTCATTTTAATAAACTAATGGTATATAATTAACAATATTAATTAAGAAATTGGTGATTCTGAAAAAATACGTAATAAATAAAAATCGTATAAAATGTTACGTTTTTGTCAAAACTGCAAAATCGTAAAAAAGAGGCTCGCAACCAAACTTAAGGAATTTCTTTAATTCTGAAAGGTTGCTATTCTTTTTTTATTTCATTAGTATTATACAAGAAATTAAGGATAATTACTTTTACGTATTTTGATTAGTGAGAGCTGACTTCTTTTTGAACGATTTGCGATTGATTAGACAAAAATGAACGCTAAAAGCTTGCAATAGCGTTATTATGGTCATACTTTCTAAACATTAGATGCGTATTACAAATATTATTTTAATATAAAAAGTTGAGGGTTGAAAAAAAGTAATAAAAATGTTCTGGAGTTGCATCACATTTGTAGTCTTATCAATCTTATTTTCATGAAATAAATAATGAGCCCATCACCTAAACGTAAGTGAATATTCATTCTATTAATTAATTACTTTCTTAGTTATATCCCATATTATTACATCATGAATATAAGGAAAATATCTTTTACGGTTTTGATATTATATAGTGAGCATTTTTTTTTTATTAACGAATTTTGCATGCTGTTTATGGACAAAAACTTGAAACTGATATATGAGCTTAATAAAATTCTTATAAGTGAGTTGTCAATTACTTTTTATATTTTATATTACACAGTAATTAAGGAATTTCTATTTAACGTAATCTTGCTGATGCGTTATCCTTTTACAGATGTTTTGCGCTAGTTTGAGTAATTACCACGAACATATCAAGGCATCTGTTTGACAAATGCACACCGAAATGTGCAAACATTGATCGAGCGAGTGTATATAGTGCAATATTGACTGTTTCTGTATAAGAACCAAATGCGGAAAAGATGCAACGACACAAACTGCGTCCATCAGAGTGCCTTCGCGGCCTTATTCACATTTTTCCATCCATCAGTCAGGAGAGTCTATCTCGCATTTGTTATCTCCATGCCCGATGTGTCTAAGTTTGTCGATGAGGGTGTGAACAATCCTGCTGAAAGCACGAAATAATTCTACAAGTCGCTTAGCTATGGCCTCTATGTGGAAAGAAACTTAGTTGACAACCATCCATTTTATCCCTCTTTTGAGGCGTTTTCTCAGATTTTGAGCAAAAAAACAAATAAAGCTGTGTACTCAAAAAAGAAAATACTAGTGTAATATCTTTATCGATTGAAACATCACTCTATTTCGTGAAAATTTTTGTATAAAGGAGTTATTAACATAAATTTAGATATTTATATAGTGAATGACTCTATGTTGTGTGATCCGACATTGCCCCCACGCTCATAAAGCTTTAAACCCCGTGGACTCGAATATGCTATCTCATGGGACAATTTTTATTAATAAGAACAATTACCTCTTGCCTGAATGACTTCCAACGATTTTGTGCATTTAGGTTAATGAACTATGTTTTATAGTACGTTATATACTTGGTTACCAAATGAATGTAGGCTACAATTATTAATGTGACCTGAGTAGTGATGTATTAGCAGATTAGCACTAACATTACTCGACTCCGATTTTATTTTATTTGCCTTCCAAAACAGAAAAAAAGATTCACAAAAAGTGCTAATGGATCTTCTAGAGATCTAAAAGGTTTTCATTAACAAAATTAAATACCATAAACATACAATAAGGAGACAGTCTAATTTATCTATCATAACAAGATATATATTCTTCATCACATCGTTACTAGGCTGATTGTCAGCCACTTGATACAGAAAAGACCCACTGGGAGATATGACTCTGATGCGAATAGTGCTCCCCACAGTTGAACCTGAGATTACCGCAGTTTTATGACTGGTATAGTAGTTTCATCATACATATCACAATTAATGTATCTGATATTGTATAACTATCTATTTATTACTATTCTGAACTTCTTGTCATAACCTTTTAATACAAATGTCACGGTTGCAAATGCAGATTACTTTTTTGTTGTTGATCTATTTATAGCTTTACCCTGTAGAGTGGAGTAATAATTATATAATACAGTAAGCTTTAAGTATATGATAAATCCTATTGATTAAAATGAGAAGATATATAAATTCTCTTCAGTTAGTCCATTGGAGTTATTATTATAAATTTATCTTATTCAGAGCTAATCTTAAATATAGATTTGGTAATATTTAATTGGTTATAGTTTGAGGAAGGTTTATGAATATTATATTCAATTTATTATAGAATATAATAACTACATATAATATCTTAATAAACATATAATAGTTATTAGTACATATATAGGTATATAGGTGTAAAATATTGTAAAGATTACTGTACTGTGACTTTTTCTAGCTATATATATATATATTTTTCTAAGGTTCAAAAAAATTGTCTGCAAGATTTCAGGCAGTTATAAATGTTTTGAAAATTAATTAATGATATGGTTATTTAAAAAAAAATTTTAGTGCAAGCTTACGGAATTTACTGCATACCGAAGCTATCCACATAGAGTTGATGGATAAATTATCTCTTAGATAAAGAACAGTACAAGACATTTATACGTTAATTGCTGTAAACTCTACGAAATTTTGAACTTAGGAAATTTTCTCTCACGAGGAAAGATCAACAAAGTTCACAGCATTAAACCAGTATCTTTGTAACAGACTGCCTAAACCAATAATTGACAGTATGTCTGAACTACTCCAGCGAAGATGCTCTAGCTTGTTGAGCCCAGAGTTATCTATATGCATGGAACCTGACGCTCTTAAGCCACCTGAGTTTCTCCTAACATGATACACATAATAGGCCTTACATGACTGTGAGACGACATTACCACAGCCTTAACCGGGTCGATGACCCTATTTATCCCTTGCCTGGTTCAACGATTTTATAATCACATGACTCATCGACATGGCGCCTTACATGAGCATACTTTACTCATTTCACACATACAAGCTCAAGCTTTGGTATCCGCAGAACCTATTAACTCACCAACGACTCGGCGACCTCAACTTGCGACACTACAGCGAGTACTCCTCACAACACGCAGTCTGTGAGGCTATGTCGATCATTGCTCTTAGCAGGATAGACGGTTTACTGTTCCAGCAATAATCGTTATCATTAATGTGCCAGATCATTCACGTATCTTCATAACCCTAAAATCCATGACTACACAAAAGTACATGTAAATAAATGAGAGAAACTAAAATTTCTTAAGCCATACCTAATCAGAATTAGTACTATGTGATAGATGAAGAGTATATTCTAATCAGTTATGCTTCGACTTCTGGATACATATGTCCAGAATATGTTAAACACGCGAAGTTAATGTAAAGAGTGTGTTCTCTCTAGATAGAGAAAGAAAACTAAACAGAGTACAAGAGGAAACAAAATTACGTAGACACACAACTCACACAGATGTCTCAATGCGCCTAGAAGCAGTTAATGAGTCTCTAATTCAAACAGTTGACAACCTCGAGTATAACCCTTTCTTAACTTAACTAACTAAAGCTATATTACATCATATCTAGACAACAGTATTCGCGCTTTGATATAGTAAGCCCATCGGAGGAATCTTGCTTAACCACATTAATTTAAATAACATCGAGCAAGAAGATTAATAAGAGTCTTTGGAACCTAATCCACGAGAATGATTTAATTCAAGATTAGAGCAATACAGAGGATATAGCAGTCGTAATAATAATATATTGTGATAAATGGTGTAAGAAACTGCTACAGACATAGCATAGAGTTTTAACTAAGATTATTTACTCTGGACTCTACCACTCAGATCGTACATCAAAGACGAAACACAAATTCCGCAAATTCAAACGCGATATTATACTCTATATCCGAAAGTACTAAGGAAACTATGAGAATGACGTATATATGATAGGGAGTCACTTGCGAGCTGAGTTTTTGTAATATTCTAAGGACATAATACAGTTAACGCCGAATACCTGTTAGCACAAAATACTAGGAATAATGATGCTTATTTTAGCGGAGAAAAGGAAACATATCAGAAGGAAATTGCAGATCACTCCGAGAGCAATGAACCGTTTCATGCAAGTCATCAAGAAACGTAATCGTCATGTGCCACTGTATTTAGTAAATGGGTCACGCTAGCAGCGGTGTTAAGATACTTTGTCCTACAGAATTGGATTAATCAGTGAATGTCTAATAATCGAGCAACAACAGTAATATATATATAATATCGTACCGCCTTCTCCTCGATCCACCCTAGATCTCTACATGGGACAAGTATTAAATGGGTACCAGAGGTAGTTTGACGTACATATAGAGTCTCGCAAAGGACCCGTCCTTCATACTTAGGAGCCTTGAGTATAGACTCAAACGTCTCGCGATCTCGCTTAGAATACATTAAACCTGATTAGATTCCATAATAAATAAACCAATATAATAACACTAGAATAGGAAAAATCCTTCGAGAATTAATCTAAAAATGTATCTACTCTATCTATAACAGTGAGAGCTACGAACGACGGTTAGTTTACTGAGAGTGTTTACTCTAATCCTATGCAGTGCGTTTTAACTTCAAGAGCGAAGATTATGTGAAAATTAGTGAAAATTTACCTAGAGATATATATCAAAAAATTGATCTATTGAGTAGAATAGTACGTCTAATGGTCAAAGATCACCTCAGTTGATTAACTGTCACAATCAATCTAGAGTAGACTTTCCCACGACAATGTATGCCTGCTACTGTGGGAGAATTTTATATGAGTCTCGAATGCTCTAAGAGATTTTTTTATAACCTAGCGTTATTAAGTAGAATGTCTATAGAAGAGTCGGCTCCTCTCAAGAGAGAAATATGCTCAGAAGTTTTGACACTTTAGTAATAGATAGTAATCATTTTATCAGACGTCATGAGTAGAGCTGAAGAGTTAATTAAAAGCTTGACTTTAAGTACATCGCCTGGCAAAGTAATTCTCGACTATATAACACAAACAGACATATAGTACGAGACAAAATCGACAGGAGGCCTTAACTTTGGATATACCATGATCTTGCGACTTCCACCAACTTAGGCCGTAAGTATTAATATATCTGATGAGTAAGAGAGTATAGTAGGGTATGTACTCTAGTACCACGCAATTGTTTTATCCATGTGATTATGTCACTCAACATGTAAGAGTTGATTGAGTATTGAATTATACTCTATGCTAATTGACAGCAAAAGTTCTAGAGACATCGTAAGAATCCTCTAATAAGTTTCCCTATTGACATGCGAGGCGAGAGTGAATAACGTGGAAGATAATGAGATAATTTGGCAATTCATCTGTAGTTGAAGTTAGTTTTAAGATTATAGGCTATTTATAATCTAATATTGATACAGAATATCACTGTTACATGCATGTGTAACAGATGGAAAATTTATAGGCAAGGTATTTTATCAAGTTAAATCTCATATGAATATCTAGCTTTAAACTGAATAAGTTTTATTCTCGAGTAATCAATCAAAATGGTAGTGGATTATTATTATATATCAAAGAGTATATATAATTATCTTTTTTTTTTTATATATATAATCTCGACGTTTCATTTTACAGAACTTCTTGTAATTTTCTTGTTTCAAGTTAAATAACGGTACAGACTCCTTTCCTCTAAGGATATGTTGCACTCAGTTCCCACATTTATTTGCTCATGTATGTTTTTCCAAATAAATGATAAGAACGAGTTTCTCTCAATTTTTATTACTCAAGAAGGTTAATATGTCTTGTATTGACACGAAAAAAAATCATAGAAAAAATATGGAAGATTATTTTTCATAAGAGTTATATTCATTGCACATATGTGCTGTAGCGTATTTAAAATGTGAATTCAGAGTATAATAAGAACAATTAAAAAAAAAAAAAAATTTATATATGAAAATATTCTTTTTGTTTATTTTAATAGTTACATCAAAATAATTCGGAAAAACAGGAAATTTGTTTTACTTTTTCATTTGCTGAATAAAAATGTTTAGATAACAAAATAACATAAACAATTGTATTCCCGAATAGGACAATTCAGTTAGGTAACGTAATTGTTAAGTAATTAAGTAATTGTTGATCAGTTAAGTTAACCAGAAAATATTATAAATGGAATTTTGATAAGATGATAATAGTGCGTATTTTAAGATTCATTCATTGAGGAAAATGTGTATTAAAAATGAAATTTTGCAAAATAATGATTTCCAGAAAAATTAAGAATTTATGATTCTATCAAGTACTTGTTAACTTAAGATCTGTTTATTTTTTTTGTCCCAAGTCAAAACATTCCTGAACCCGATGGTGTGTGGTTATGATGGGCCTATCAAGATGTGTCTTATTAGCTTATTAAATTATTAATCATATTATAGGAAGTAGTTATTGCCTTTTAAAAAATCACAGGATACAAAAATAGCATATAATGAGCCGAAATGTTGAAAATGCCTAAATGGAAAATAGGGTTATCATTTTGTTTTTTTGTTAGATATGAAATTATGAGAACTATGGATATATATATATATAGCTCTTAGATAAATACTAGCTTATTTTTTTTTTATTAGTTCATCGCTTATTAAATTAAGTAAAGGCCTATCAATCAGTTTAAAATGTCAAAGAAGTAAATCATAGGTATTTAGATATACATATATCATCTACTTCTTTTAGATTTATGAGTATACTTAAGCTTATTTTTTGTAATTTGAGGAACTTTATATTATGATATAATATGCCTATATATTAAAGGATGAGGATCTTATCGCATGCTGCCTATCACTGTGCTAGTTTTAGACGTTCATAAGCATTGAAGTAAGAATCATAATCAGACGTAATGTTCTTTTGCGAAGTTATTTGCTTCACACATAGTGCAGGAATAGGTTTGCTTATTATATTTAGCTGTACTATCCATATACGCAATAACCATATCCCTACTCACTACCACCCACTGTATCACATTCTCATGTGAGAGTCTCGATAATAGACTATGCTACTCTCATTTGCCTGGTAATTGAAACGAAAAAACAAATTAATATTAACCTTTTATGTAAGTTTATATTTTTGAAATTTATTCCACAAATTCAATCCTTATCCTAACTATATATTAACATGATATGTATTACCCAGTGTTCTCTCATAAACTGGACACATTGTTAATATGAGTTGCTGAATATTTAACAAATTCATAGCTTTTATCTTTTTATAATAGCACAAAGAATTGAGGCTAGCACATTATCTTCAATATTATTTTATTTTTGAAATTCCTTTATATCTCTATAGCCCTGTGTGGTAGACAATGACAGACATGATAAAGCTATAACGTTTGCGGCTAATTGTACAGCTAGACCTGGAATCAGAAAGCAAATTTTGGAAACATTGCTATATTTGAAAAACTTTTGCAATGTTGTATAGGAATCTGATAGTTAACAATAGAATTTCAGAGTGAATCACATGCGAGAATAATTTATCATCAAGGTTTCAGCTCAAGCTGTATAAAAACCGGAAAATGTGTGATTGTTCTCTTTTGTGAGCTTGAATTTGAATCACTTTGAAATACATGAGACACAACATTAAATGCATTGTGTGTGTATTTTATATATATATATATAATATACATACACCTTAAATATTTGACCATAGGGTCTGAGTTTGTTAATGAAAAAGCTTTTTATAACTGGCATTAATCACTCCATTTTGAATACATTACCAGCAAGATTTATTCAGCAATGGGGTCCCCACTAATATATATTCGTGCACACAGATGATAGTTATCGAGCCAGCATTGGCATATCATTTTCTGAAATAAAACCCCACCAATCCTCCACCACTAAAATCATGTGCCCCAGCGTTAGTAATTGCTATCTATCAACTTGGCTATCTGCGTCACGAGAAAATATCTTAAGGTCGGGTACGAATTCATGATTATACAAATAGATCGAACCATCAGAGCGTGTAGAACTGCCTAGATGTACACACACATCGTGAAGACTTCTTTTGATATAGGGCTCTGTACTTCTCTCGGCATAAGGAACGAAAGCTTATAATGAACTATATACAGCGAAAGTTATTCAACAAACAGTAATTGCTCCTGTCGCCTGTACTTTTCCTTTTAGTACGATGTTCCCCAAATCATGGAACAAGATTAAATAGCTCATGCAGAGCTAGAGAATAACTCCACCATCGGGCTAAGTGTATCTGATTCATACCCCACCATTTCAAAAGAATATGTACCGAACTTCTAGCAATCAGATCTCGGCTTATGAGTATCTGGAATATACTATGAGAAACATCGATCAGGAATATCAATATCATGAATCGAACCCATTAAATGCCATGACTGAAATTTATAAGAGAAAATTTCAATTGAAACTTTCAATAATTGAAGACAAATCAGGAATTTAATAAATGAAATTTGTGAGATTTTTCTCGATGAACCCATTATAAAATCAAAATTTTTCTCACTGAACACGTCCTGGAAATCATAATGTAAATTGGACTAACTGAGAGAGAAGAGAGCATTGAAATTTACGACCAGACAACTTCCACACCACTCGCTATTTCTGGAAAAAAGAATAATCCGTGTTGCTATGAGTGTTTCCTTTTCTTTCTGGTGATGAGACTCCAATGTTGTAAATATACAACTTCTCTACTTGATGGCTAATTCATGGAAATAATTCTCAACGATCAATTCTTCATCGATCAAGTTAGCTATGAAGGAAACCCCTCTAGTCCTGTCGGTACGGCCCATCAATACCGCACTGAAACCCTCCAGATTAAAAACTCTTCTGTCACTAGTGTACCCACGCCGCAGACCAATCCTCATAACTCCTGAAGTAAAAGTACTAGAAGAACGATAATAGGTTCAAGTTTGCCGATACCATCCCGATCCGACCACCGAACAAACACCCGCACTTTTACCAAAACCGAAATTAGTAATTAGAAGTGAAATCCACATAACGAAGAAGTCTACTATCTTCCTATATCCACTATCAACACTTACCCGCGTCCAAGATAACATCAATGAGCGAAGAATCATCCTGTCGGAAGATTATCCTGTCACACCTGGTGCATGAAGAGACTTCCGGTCCCTTACATTGACCAGAAAATACTCCAGAGATTCACCCTACGATCCCTTTACCCTCAACAGAGTAAAATGTTCCCTTTACTTTGATGTCAACTTTTCCACCCCTTAAGAATATAACAACACTCACCAGTTCTTCCAGTAATTTGTCTGCGATATCCCTATTATATATATACATACTTCTCAAATAGTGCTTCAGAAGACACAAGCCGATATTTGCCTCTCATAGTTTCCGCACGTGAACATCACGAGTCAGGCATACAAATCAATTATCGCGAAAGTTTCACTAAATAAGCAAATTGCTGAAATCCCAAATAGAGAATGAACATTCCAAATGAACTAACATTCCCTAGTTAGAACAAAGAAAAAACAAGAGCTGGCAGACATTCAGCTAAATATCGCCCATAATCTAATATATATAATAGAATATCTCCCAACCTTTAATCACGTAACATGAAAAATTTACTACTCATAGTAATCTGATAAAACTATAGAACCTTAATTATAATATGGATTAAAACTACGATTTACATTTTAAACGCATAATATAAAATCTCAATATTTTTGTTATAACCATATACTTTAATATGGAAATCTAAAAATGTTGTGTAAAGACTGATTTATTATCATGCAAATTATTTTTTTTATTATCGTGAAACACACAATATGAATTCATCTCTTAGTGACTCTAAATAAAATAACCATTAATTAAATAAATATTATAGAAACTGAATGTATACTATCCTTCAGACCAACAATCTCTTCACATACGTTTTGGCGTCCAGGATATATTGTTTACTCAGATATTTGATATATAAGATATGTGAATTTAATTTATATAGATAAGAAATAAATATAGTTTTATAAATTAATGTACTAATATTTTAATTTGAATCATGAATTGACCTAGTAACAATTACTGCTACTTACTTGGCCTAAAGTTACTGTGTTGGCTTATGGAAGTACCCTTAGTTACCAATTGTCGCCCTTACAACAGCTCATTACGAGAATGCGTACAAATGTTTCCAAATTTGAACTTAATTTACTTAGTTCCACTTTTAATATTTTACTTCCACAATGTAAGATAATTAGCTATTTGAATAATTACGCTATAGGTGTGATATTGTGAGTTCAGAAAGTGAGTATAACTACACGATTTGTCAAATATTATAATCCTAAAAATACATATAATTAGTTATACTAGAAGTGTACTCGTAGGTAGATTAAAATGGCCAATTCCATTGAATGATTATTCAACTAAGACCATCTACTTCCGCACAATAAAAATCTGTGCCATCTGGGAAAATCAATAATATTTCACTTGATTAGTAGCCGTGAGACCACCCAGCTGTTTCGAGTGCGAGGTGTATGTTAAGAGGGAACAATTCTTCACCCCTCACACAACACCCGAGAACTATCTCATCCACTGACTGAGCCAATTTGGTTTTTTTCTTCTCCATAGTAATTTTTCTATAACCCTGATTTAGAGAAATGGAAGTTCCTCTCATTCATCTCTTAATAGTGTTAACATTATTTCTCACTCATATATAATAGTGTGACCCTCGTAAGTTTTTCATTTACATTACACAATATTATGGACCCATATAGTTACATTATGTTCAACCTATTATTTGTGTGCATTGAAAATGAAGTTTATCTATATTTTTGATATTATTAGCAGTTTTTATATTCTTTATGTTATAAGTTTACAATAAGTAATCATGTCGCTATTAAAGAATATCTCAACGAAATATAAAATGTTTTTAATATACGTTACAATCATCTTATCTGCAGAAAAATTTTTTCAACAAGTTGCTGGAACTCTAACAATCATCAGAATGGAAGTAAACATTACAAAGAATGATATAATCAGAATCATAGGTTCAAATAATATATCAGAAACTGGTTATACACGATATGAATATATGATAATAATGTTAGTAGTACTAATATAACGAGTGTTATGAGACGTAATAGTATATGTTGTATCGGAAATAATATGTACGGTCACCTTATTTATATGATTTTTAAGTTTTATAATAGTTTTAGAGTTTTATGATCATTTCTCTTATGTAGGATGAATCTTCTTCCATTCGAAAGACACATAAAACCCTACGCATGATAATTTGACAATTTATTCTAATAGGCGTAGGTTCTTTCAACGATGATAGTTACTTCCAATTAATATTATGAATGTTAAACAACTTCATTGTAAGAGTTATCATAAAATTTTAAACATTCATCATCGTTTGCAAATTATTCAAATATTAATTGATAATAAGATGTATATAATAATATATCTAAAGTTTTCAGAATCACTAAAAAAGATAATAAGAAAATTAGGATAATTAAATTTTACTATTTCATTGGTATGAAATATTACCTAAGGGTATTAAAAGTGATTATGATGTTCGAATTTAAACAGATGTTGTTCAGGCCTGTTATATGTTTCGGAATCATCTTATGTTTGTACTCACTCTCATTATTGGTGTAGGCCTTGCTCTTCCTAGCGCGCGTCCTTGGAAGAGTCTATACTGTTGTTATGTTTTGAGTTTGTATGTTCAGATCACAGTTCTTTTATGTGAGTATTAATTCGAATCATCACAGATCAGTTAACAAACCCATTCGTACCATTCGGAATCAGTCTTGGTATAACTTATTCTAATATCCTTGAGATTCAACATTTTTGTTGGCCAATTGTTTCATATCATTGAAATTCAGTACTAAGTATTTTTTTTAGTTTAAGTGCGCTATCATCATTCTTGTTGCGATTAAACATCTTGGACTCTGGGAACTAATATTAATGTGCATTCTTTTCTCAAGGGTCTAATGTTGCCAAAATTAATTATTAAATAAGGCAAGGTCATTTCAATCACTGTCGTGGTTGGAGGATAGTTCCAATTTAAGGTCATTTCAATTCGTTGTCGTGTTGGAGGATAGTTTCAATACTATGTATACATTTACAAATATCATTATCCCGGTGTTGCGATCGAAAGTTTAAATTGGTATGTTTTGCGTTCAGTTGTATTGGTGAGTTTAGTGTGGTTTCATAGAAGAGTACGTTTAATGAATCCCTTCAAAAATTCGCTATGAACCAAAAAGCGAATAGATGTTCAGAACTAAACTATACTGAAGAAATGTCAAGTTTGACGTAGTCCAGAACATCGTCCTTAAGAGGGAAATTATGAAATTGTGTTTATTTTGAAATATTACAATGGCTGGAGAAATCAGCCTTAGATATCTGGCCCTTAATAAATAGGAAAGTGATAGCTATTCTTTCTATCTTCAAAGCAGGCGTGTTTACTGCACTTGCTTTACTTTTATTATTTGCACTTACGGAAATGCGCCGCCGCCAAAGAGTCATACCTGTTATGCAAAAACCAGATAATTACTTGGATTTATTTACTTTCTACTACAATTCCCTTTTAGTTTTTATATATATAATTAATTCATTCAAGGTAATTTCACCTATCACCAGATGTCTCCGTTTACTGATTATTACCAATTCTATCTTAAATATGTTAATGGTGTACTCAATGAAATTCTAATAGTGATCAATCATTACCTATCTACTATATCTCGTCTTCTTTTCGGACGGAATATCGTAAGGTACGAGGTACACTAGAAGACTGTCCTGATGTCTATTACACCTGCAGTTGTCGAGATTAATAGAGTTTATGACCTGTCAGCGGCTTATCCGGTTGGCCACGGAGGCGGAATAATTAAACAGCTTCGTCTCATGTTTTAATTCCAATTTCAATTTCTTACATCTCCACGGATATTGCATCAATGACTCTTACCAATCGAGAAGGCAATTTGTCTTGAATTGACTGATGTATTTGGTGGTCGGTCAAGCTCTTCAGGGGGCACGGCCATACTTGTCAGAGAATATTACTTCCTTCCCACATGTTTCTGATTAAGTTTCCTGCTTGAGAGTAATAACCACACCAAAAATAGGCTTGATACTTTTGACTCCTCCCTATTACAGCAGATATTATCCACTAAATAAAACGAGATAAAATTGCCGGTTTAATAAATTTTTCTAGGAACTACTTATTTTATTTATATATTTATTCTTATTTAATAATAATATAGCTGAGTAAAATAACACAGTGAAAATTCCGTAAAAAAAATAACTATCAAATAATATTTTTTAAAACCATTTTTAGTAAATTGAAAATATAATTTTTAAATAAAAATAAACTTAATAATTTTAAATATTTACATATGTTAAAAGTGTTAATATTTTATTGTTTAATATATTTAGATAATATCAAAAATAATTGGAAACTAAATATTTTACAGTAATGATAAAAAGAAAATAAATAATTATAAATATATATATAATTATATATATATTAATATATATATATATATATAATAATAAATAATAAATATATATATTATATATATATATTATTATATAATATATATATATAATATTTAATATATATATATTATTATATATATTATAATATATAATATATATATATATTATAATATAAATATATAATATTATATTATATATATATATATATATATATATAATATATAAATTATTTAATTAAATATAATATATATAATATTAATATTTAATATAGCCCTTAATTTATGTGGGTATAGATTATACTGTACCTCACTGTGACTTATTATTTTTATCTTAGAATAATAATATAATAGAGTTTCCTATTATTGTTGCTAGAAATATAACAATTCTAACAATTTACTCCCTCCAGTCTGAAAAAAGATTAATGTTTAAGTTTCTATATTATAAAGAAAATATCATAGTATCAGAAAAAGTTATAGAGACCTCTCCAAGTATTAATGTTTTAAGAAGAGAACAATATTATATGTGGTGCAAGCCTGTAACGGAAGAGGACATGCCAGTGGCACACTCATAGACCAATTTTTTTTCTAAAATAAATTTCTAAAAAATCAATATAAAACTAACAACTTAAAACTTTTTACTGAAACCTCTTAGGAAAATTTCTAAATAGAACTTAGGAAATTTTTTCAGAAAAGATCACTAGTACAGATATCTACAAATAGGCTTTATAAAATATAATAATATATATATATATATATTATATATATATATATATATTATATATATATATATATATATATATATAATATATATATATATATATATATATATATATAATTATATATATATATATATATATATATATATATATATAATATATTATATATATATATATATATATATATATACCATATATATATATATATATATATGTATATATATATATAGATAAATAATATATATATATAATATATATATATATATATATATATATATATATATATTATATATATTATATATATTATATTATATATATATATTATATACGGTATATATATATTAATTATATATATATATATTATATAATATATATATATATATATATATATATATTATATATATATATATTATTATTATATATAAAATATATAGTCGGGCGGGGTGACTCGGATCACCTTAGGCATAAACTTGGTCTCCCGACTCTCTCCTAAAGCACTTTTTGAAAAAAAAAAAATTTTTTTTTTGGAAAAATCAAAAGCCATTTAATCGGGCATGAGCAAAGTAAAGATCTCTGATGACACTCTAATAATAATAGTTTTATTAAAGTTTGAATAACGCTTAGTCACCCCGACCTTGGAGGGGTAGCGGACCACCATTGAGGGGGGAATCGGACCATCTGTTTAAATTCCTCTTTTACGTTTTAAATTTCTATTTTATATTTTAATTTTACTTAATATAAATAATTATTTATCATTAATTAAAAACATGGTGTAAATGAGTTGTTCAATAAATGATAAATAAAATAAGAATAAAAATAAGGTGATCCGATTTCACCCCTCTCCGCTCCAAAAATTTTGACACTTTTTTTGAATTCGTTTTTTTTAATGAAAGTGGGAGTTTTTAAAATATTTTTAAACTTAATAATAAAGTAACTTTTTATATATTAAATTAATTATACATAAAAAAATGTCAATAATAATATGTAGATCCAGGAAATACAGGGTTCACACTTTCTGGAAAGTCCAGGGTAAGGTCAGGGAAAAGTCAGGGAAAAAAAAAAAAAAATTGGTCAGGGAAAGTCAGGCAAACGTTTTAAAATATGCTGAAAGTCAGGAAAATTCCAAAAAAGTCAGGGAAATTTTAAAATTTCAAAACATTAAGAAAGAATGATCCATGGACCAATTACGATTATTTTTGATATATTTTTTTTGTCCTTACTGTTATAATTGTGGAATAAGAGATGTATTTGATAAGTGAATGAAAAGATGGCGAGGAATGACATTCATCTAAATCTACTTCTTCTTGTTTCTTTTTACTTTTAGTTCACTATTACCACTTTTCTTCCTATTCTGTTCATAGAGGTTGTTCCAAGTTCATCTCTTCGATTGAAGGTGATTGGTATATGATGTGTTTTAGACTGTATGACTTTATGACTTAATCTGTTTATATCTTTTTCTTTAGGGATTTATACTTTTTGAGGTGTTTTTTTTTTGAGGTTTACGAAAGTGATTTTGGATTTTTGTGCAGTGAAGATATTTATTATTTATTATTAAAATGACTTTCAAACAAAAAAACTAACTTTAACGAACCAGTGGTTTGGACGTCAAACTGAACCCAAAGTTTATCAGGTGTTGGGTAAAGGAACTGATAGTTCCAAGGCATACTGTAAAGTATGGAAAAAGAACTTTTGATTCTATCTAACATGAAGCCAAGCCGAAGTTTTATATTCAAGAGGGGAAATATTTGAATTTAATCAAAACTCAGCAGGACCAACCATCGTTGAAAAACTTTTTCGTTATGTGTTCTAATAATACAAATATTAGTGAAAGTGTGTGCACTGAAAATTATGCCATTCCATCAATTTCTAATCATACTCAACCGATTGTAAATTACCCTGAGTGCTCTATTAATAACCAAACCAAAACCAGTTTATCAATCAGTTTCATCTTTTTGCATTAAAGATTGTTTATAAGATCTGAAATACTATGGGCATTAAAGGTGGTGTTTGATGAAAAATGTCTTTTAAACCTCGTGTGCAGATATAGGGGAAAACATTTAAATTAGTGTTTCCAGATAGTGCCGATAGCTTCAAATTTTTAAAATTGGGCAGATGAAATGTAAATATGTATTAACCATGGATTTGCTCCCTATTTTTCTCTCTAGAAAGCAAAAGCACAATTAGGGTTGGGCAGTGAAGCTAATTCTACCCTTGAATTAAAAAATTCCAAAATATTTTTTTAATGGTGACTGTCTTTTTAAGAGACGTAATTAATTATTTCTTCTATAGTACCTGGGAATAATTGTTATGTGGAATTGTGGCAAAATTATTAAATTAGGACTGATATTTTCGCATGAAATGTGACAGTGAAGGAGGGTTTTCTATAAATTAAGCAATATTAGTGGAGAATCTGAAGAACTTAGTCTGATTCTTCAAAGAACAGTGCACAATGCTATAAAGATCTCATGAAAGTATTCATAAAGTCCCTATCACTCAAAAAATGTTGACCAACATGTAAAGCTGCCTATTAGGAGATATGAAGAGCATCTCAAAATAGTCAAAACAGAACCAAAAAAAAGAGAAAATAAAAAGGTTGAAAAAAAGAAATTTATCCATACAGATATAAACTTGAAGAACAGAGAAAGATGTTAAAACTGAAAGCTTTGACAAAAGAAGATTATGAAATCAAAAATTCAGATGCTTGAGAAGAAAAAGTTAA